>BDUI01011048.1:16526-27479 GCA_002335545.1 Apodemus speciosus
CCAAGAAGGGTCACTGACATGGCTCGGACTGTAAGTTTCTATTGCCTGGACCGTAGAGAAGCTAACAAATCTCTGCCAGTGCTTATGTTGTCGAAAGCCTTTCTCTTAAACAGCACTCAGCTTTAAATCCTGCGGTGATTGAAGAGGGAAGAATCTGGGTGTCTGGATGTCCCAGAGTCTTTGGGATTACAGGGCACAGACACATGAGATAATTTTATTGTTTGGAAGGACAATATGTGTCAGATTAAAAGTTACAAAGAAAAAGGTTTCTTTCTCTTTTCCTCTCCTCTTCCACTCCCCTCTCCATYTTCTTCACTCCATCTCTGCCTCCATCTCTAGTTCTTTCTCCCTCTCTATCCCTGACTCCACCTCTATTTCTATCACTATCTCTATGTCTGTTCCATCTCCTTCATCTCCAGCTTAAGCTCCATCCTGTCTACCATCCCCATCTTATATAGCTCGTTCTTAGGAACTGAGGAGTGGARTGAGTTGTTTCTGAAATGTCATCTCAAGATTACCATGCATTCTATTCTGACAAAGATGAGGCGGGTCTGAGATGAATGTACAATAAGGTCTGGATTTAGTTGTGTGCCGTATGCACATGCATGTATTCTTCAGGTCAACATATGTAGAAATGTGTGAGTGCAGTCAGCTGATGTAGAAGTGAAAACCAACGAGGAGTAGTCCTAACAGAAGAGAGTGTTCAATGTAAAATGTGTCATCTGCTGCTGCTGGGTGGTGGGCAAGCCAACACTACATCGAAGCCRGTGTGACAACAGTTTGCTTTAGAACTTCAGTGCAGACTTGCATCTACCTCATTTTCAGCACCTTTGCTCTGAGGGATGAAGTGAATAAGTTTTAACAATAAGACAATAATTAAATAGATGCTTTATTTTCAGTTATTGGGATATGTGTGTCAGTGTAATGGATATGTGAATGTAAGTATAGGCACCCTCAGAGGCCAGTTATGACTCACCCGCAGATCCACTAGTACTACAGTTAAAGGCAGACGTGAGTCACCTGATGTCAGTTCTGGAAACCAAAGCCGGGCTCTCTAAGAGAACAGTATACACTCTCAACTGCTGAGACRTCTCTCCAGTCACAACCAATGAAGAAATAGGAGCTACTGTCATTAAAAAAAAACAAACTAAGGAGTAGGGCAACTAATGGGAAACTGAAGATGCACTGTTTAGTCTAAGAAATTCACCATTCATTTGAAATTCTTATTCTTTTATAATTTTCAATTATTAATATTTATTCAGTCATCTATTTRTGTATGTGTAGGGGTAGGTATGGCTTGGTGTATGTGTGTTGCATGAGTGTGTGGAGATCAGAGAACAACATTCAGGAATTAGTTTTCTCTTTCTAACATGTGGATCCCAGGAATCCCACTCAAACTTTCTAGCTTGGCAGCAAGAGCTTTTRCCAACTTAGCCATCCTTCTGAACTTTAAATGTTTATCCTATGGATCCTTTAGTGTAGTTAAAATAAAGTCAAAGTGACTTAGGATTCTCCTTTCCTACAAACTTGGAGAAATGCTTAATGACCAGAAATAAGCAAAGTAAAACCTTAAAGTACACTGTATAAGCCAAAGCCCACAACTGACTCCACYCACAAACAAGTGAAACCTGCATCCAGACACCTAGAGCATCCCCAATCAGCCTGTCCATGCAATGCACTGGCAATTATGTAAGGTGGACTCACCCACCTGCCAGTCCTGAGCAAACTACTGGCTTGTTTGGTGAACACTATTTACCATTGAACCTGTTTAAACAGTGATAAAAAGCAAACAGACTGGATGACGTTTTGCTATACAAACATATCCAATGGATCTTAGCCACAAATTCTAACAACAGTCTTGAGTAGAACCCATTTCAAGCGACTAGAAGTCTTGCCTTTAGTATTTGCAGATTACTGTCCAGCTTGCCTCCTAGTGCTGCAGTTGGCACCATCACCAAAAGCAACGTGCGGAAGAAAGGGTTCCTCTGACTAAGAACTCTAATTCATACTTCATCATGAAGGGAAGTCTGGGCAGGAACTCAAGACAGGAACCGGAAAGCAGTACCTGAAGTAGAGGTTGTAGAGGAATGAGTGCTGCTTACAGGCTAGCTTCTTATGACTCATTCAGTTTGCTTTCTTCTATAACCTAGGGCACCCTACCCTGGGGTAGCACCCTCTGCAGTGGRCTGCACCCTACTCCAGTCAATCATTAATCAACAAAATGTCCCCAAAGCCTTGTCTACAGGTCGATCAGATGGAGGCATGTTCTCAACTGAGCTCCCTTCTTCCAAGATGATTTCAGCTTGGGTCAAATTGGCTACAAACTAATCAGTAGACCTACATTAGTTAGCTTATTGTTGGGGGGTAATCTGTAAGTCTGGTAAATAAAAACTATGATTTGTGATATTTCTGACTGAGGGGCAGCATGATGTACAAGAAGACGCAGAGCTTCCTCAGCCTTGCAGACTCCTCAGGACTGCCACCAACACTCTCCATCATGTTACTGGAATCAAAGTGAACTCATCCAACCTCCCACAATGGTAATCAAGGTCTGTAATATCTTTACAGAAATGTGAACAKATTTGTAAAGAACRGCATCAGGTGATGATAGCCATTCTGTGCTATAAAACCTAAGATCAAATTCCTGATGTAAACATGCTGCACAAAGGATACAGTTTTAAAACGCCCACATTGAGATTGACTCTATATTACTTGAAATAAATTCAAAGCAAACCCCAAACCCCACAAAGGGAAGAATAACCCGAATRACTCGAGGAAGATGCATCTGGAACAAATGAAATTTAATGTTTAATTACAGAGAGTAGAAAGTGCATGATTATAATTGAGTGAGGACAATTTAAGGAATGGTATGCCACAAAGATTTCTGTTACTTTCTTTTCATGCAAATATTTAGTCATTTAAATTTCTATTATTAAACTTGAGGGTGTTTGTTTTTATCTGCATCATCCAAGCACGTGACAATATAAGTGATTGATCTTTCAGAAGTGATTTCTGAAAGGAAAATGTAGTGCTGGTCTAAGGACTGGTCCTTGTGTCTGCACCAACCTGCTGGCAGTGAGCATGGAGGCTGTGCTGGGTTCCCACCCAACTGTGTGAGAGCTTGCCTTTTGGATACAAAAGTCCCACCAAGGCAGAAATGAAAATAAAAATTAAAATTCCTAGAAGTGGTTTGATTTTGTTGTGTTTTCAAAGAAGAAAAATGTTGTCTGAAGTTAGTTGATTGTAAAACAATCAGCTGCTTTGGTTGAATATTAAAGAGGGAAAACAATGCACTTCAGTTTTGGGATTTCCATATGTGAAAAGAAAGAACTGCATGTGGAGGCTCCTGGTTTGTCCTGTGGTGTGGCCTCAGCAGGTGAGAATGGTGCTCCCATGCAAAGACTGTTCCTTGTGGATTTATCCCTGTTAACAGAATCTGCTGTCACTCCATAGAGCCACAATTCTGAAGGGCTTTAGAGTTCATTACACCAGTGATTCCAAAATCCTCAAGCACTTCCCCCAGTGACTGCCAACTCTCATTCTGAAGGGAAATTGAATTAATATAAAAAAGCACTGTAAAATTAAAACCTGCCAGAGATTCAAATAAAGTTTCCATCCTGTCATCCATCCGTTCGGATCCTCCTGGTGCACAGTTTGTGACAGGGCCAAAGTCAAGGGCATTCTAATTTTAAATGGCCAAGTGTACAGAGTCAGAACTACTTGAGAGAAGAAATTATTTTAAAGTAAGTAACCCTGTCTTCTCACTGTTCTTAAGGCCAAAAAGAGCACAATGACAACAGAAATGACCAAAATAAATGCACYATAAATAGCCATAGTCTTTGATGTGGAAATCCAGACTTAATTTACCAAATGAAAGAARATTTAATCTGCAGTGGATGGGTGACCACAAGATACAGCCAAGTCCGAGAACGATGCGATACGTAGGATAATGAAAAGTAACACTGACACAAAAGAGAAGATGCTTTCTTCCTATCAAATGTCCTCTGGATGTGAGATAACTGGGTGAGTTCCTGCCATCTTGGGAACAGCAAATAACTCCTCGACTGAAGAGAGCCCGTGGGGAGGGAGAAAACACTAGGTCGCTTTTCTTGACCCTATGCTGTTTTTTCCTCTTGGCTTGCAGCAGAATGAAAGTGGCGCCCTGTGCAGTGTTCCCAAGCAGTCCATTCCCTCCACACCTCATTCTCTGCACAGATGAAACAAAGATGGCGCAGAGGCCATTAGCACATGTCAGCAGAGAAGTGGAGACAGCAGCACATGCCCTCAATTTGACTTTATAGTTACTTTAGCTGAGACGTGAAGTTACCAAAACTGAAATATGATCAAAGAGCTAATATTAAAAAGCCAAGGTGCTAATAAGTGATTTGTCAGTTGCTAACTTAGTACTCTAAAGTGAGCTGGGTGATGTAGGAACTCAACAATGATAATAACATATCCTACAAATGCAAAGACTACTTACAAAGACAATAGCATTGATATTCACTCATTTTAAATTCAATGTCTTTGTGATGAGTACAGGAACTCATTTGCTGTCTGTCTGTCTGTCTATGTATCTGTGTATCTATCCACACATCCATTTATCATCTATCCACATATCAATCTATCATCTATCTATCCACAGAACCATCTTTTATCTATCTATCTATCTATCTATCTATCTATCTATCTATCTATCTATCATCTACCTACCTACCCACCTGTCTATCCATCTAAGCAAAATTGATTACTGTATAGGTAACCAATTTTAGGGGGAGGGTGTTTATAGAAATAAAAAATCAATCTAGTCTCTTAAAAACACAGAGAAAGGCTCTGGCAGATGCCAGTGGCAGAGAGTAGGAGTCTTGGCGCAGCCTTCGGATATATTTTATAAACTAGATTACAGAGAATACAAGGAGATGAAGACAGAATTAGGGTGAAGAATACTGCTTCACTAAAAAAGTGAAAGTCTTGACTTCAATTGTCATAATGCAAAATAGCATCCAGAAATAGAAAAGGCTGATGAGACAGATTGGGAAAGCACACACACACACACACACACACACACACACACACACACACACACACACGCGCACACACACNCACGCGCACACACACACACAGTTGTACCTAATAAAATTATATTTCAAGTGAGGGATGCAAAATGCTTCAGGTACACTAATTTTTCAAATTTATCAAAAGTACACAGAGAACTAAGAATCCTGAAGCTGTATCTTAGCTTATTGCACTACTAGTGAGCAGGAGACAAAAATAGAAAAATGGACACAGATGTTTTGAAGAAAATTGACTTGAAGCACTTAACAGACCAGCTCTCTTCCTGAGCTGTATCTTAACAGATAGCTAGAAAAAACAAGGAGCCCAACTTCAAATCAACATTTGCCCAATGTCACTCAACTTGTATTTAGCAACTTTTTAAATTTATTTATTTGTTTGTTTGTTTATTATTTTATTTTCTTTACGAAGTAGTCCCAGCTTGAGGAATCACACAGTACAGGSTGTGTGATGACACAGGGATCCATAGTACTTTCTAGAACTAGATTTTCACTGAGGAAGCAGGTGGCTGCCTCATAAAGAGTGGAAGGGATCAAAGGCTATCAGGGCCAGAGACAGAGACATTCCAACTGGCTGCTGGAATGGCAACACGCTGAAGGGATGGACAGCCCAAGGTGGGAAATCAGGGGTCCCTTTGCATGCTCTGTAGTAGAGCCAGGTGCTTGCTAAGCTCTGGGACTGAGTGGCCTAATAGGCTAGCTACAGGACCCTCTGCCCTGAGATGTGCGGGTCTTGCTGGGCCTCCTGGGCTAGCTCTCGGACCCTCTGCTCTGAGGCAGACTGTTCTTGCTGGGCCTCGTAGGCTAAACAGCAGATCCTCTGCATTAAGACGCACAAAACACTAGGCTTGTTTATGAGTGAGAACAAAATGACAGTTAGAATAATAGAAAAACCATAGCAGGAAAGGGGAGTCCACTAAAACACATGGACTCTTCTCTCTTCTCATCCCTAAGAAACAACCTTATATCTTTACCTATTTTCTGTCAAATTCAGGTAATCTGTGCCACTTTCTCAAAAGACCATAAACATTTTATTCTCCAAAAAAGAAAGGTATTTAAATTATTCAACTTCAAAGATATTCCTGTTTGTATGACAAACCTGGTTTTGAAAATTGCTTTGGTGATTCTCCAGCTGCGTCTGCTCAACACATGGGCTGCATCTTCCATAATGCTTTGATCAAAGAAAGCTTTTATAATCCAGCTCCTAGTGGTGTAATTAAAAGCAAGCCCCACCAACAAGAAGAAGCTGCTTTAGAACAGCAAGCATGGTGGAACCACAGTGCTCAACGGGCAACTGGCCAAGCACTGCTTGGGTACGGAGGCTTTGCTAAGATCTGGCTGAGGAACCCTGAAGCAGCAATGAACAATTCTTGTGAAGTGTTTGCACCTGTTAGGCTCACACTGTGCTGCGAGAGACAAAGAACAAGAAAAGAATTACACTGGCTTCATACGCCTATTCCAGAGAGCAATGGGCCCACGAACAAAAACTGGACCCACCAAAGGGGCTGAAGAGCATAAGCATGGTGGGTCTTCCAGGCTCTGAGGTCAGAGGGGACAGCTGTGAGGAAGCACATCTCAGCAGGGGTCTTAATATAGGCTAGASGAAAGAGGAAGCGATGCAGAGCTGGGCATGCGGGGATTGGAAGAGACTTCTTCCAACAGAGCAGACCCTGAGGAACATGGGCAGCACAATCGGTGGTCTCTCAGGCCTTACACTTACAGATCTGTCCACCTTTGTGTTAGCTGCAACTACCAGCCAAGAAGGGTATTATGTGACAAACATTTTTCTGGGGAGATACTACTCACACGTGTGAACTTGTTCCAGCATCAAGATCTAACTTGGTGAACCAATGAGTTTTACTGGGGTTTCTTACATGAACATGGGTGAGGGGTTACTTACAGGAGCTGAAGTTACTCAAGGACAGCTTCATCATCCCACCCCGATAAATGACAGTCACCAAAACTGGGAACCTGGAGCAYACTGCACAGYCTGCAGGCAGCTCAACAGGTTCGACTATCCTTTCTAGGTGCCTTGGTTGTCTCAACCTATTGTAGGCAGATTGGATGGTTTCTGCTTCGGGTCTCAGAGTCYCCRTTGTAGTTCAGCTTCTCTGAGAATCTTCTTTACAGCTCAGCTTCCTTCCATCTAAAYGGGACTCTCATCTTTCATTGCTTCCTGTTTCAGGGAGGAGCCTACTGAATCTGGTCAGTTTCAGGGACTTCCGGAGCACTTYTGAGTTACTTACCTTCTGGCTTAAAGAACTTTCCTTCATGAWGGAATGTTTTAGTCTTGGAGGAAATGGTTTCATTACTGTTACAGTAGGTCACAGGRCCAGGAAAACAGGTCCTGGCTCAGGTCAGGCAAGGAATAATGGGCTGGAGCCAAAGCAAGAGTAGACACAGTGGCTTCAAGTTCTATTACCATACATATTAAAAGCAGAGAGACCTGGAAACTCATCCCAAGGACAGAAAGGAAATGTAGATGTGACTACAGTGCAGTTAASACCAAGATGTACTGGCAAGGCCATTAATGTCAGAGCTATTGCAACAGTACAAGGACGCCTTCCAACCTTTGGAGYCAAGCACCAAAACAGGACTCTRTAGACTCCAAGAGTCTCTAAGGATGGCAGCAAGGTACTGCTCACTTGTATGGTTTATTACCCAAGTTCTCTCTGYACAGAGTCAGTAAACCAGCTCCTGTTTGTTAGGGCTCCTGCTGTTAGTCCCCCACCTCAGGGGGTGGGTGCTCCAGAAATAAATAAGGCAGAATCGCAGTCTTTGCAGAAACCAGAATTTCATTATTATTGTCCCATCCCATCTCACTGGAATTGTACAGATTTTTATATGTATTTTGTCCCCAGAAAAGTACTCTTCATGAGACTTAAGGGCCCATGTTTATGAGCATATATTTCTTTTTATTTATCTGATGTCCTTAGGTGGTTATTTTTAGTTTSCTTGCACAAAMTGGGCATGGAATAAATATTTTCTGAATTATAGTGTCTGCTTCTGAAATGCTAATATCAAAGACCAAAGCAATCTAGACTGTCTTCTCTCAGAAAAATCCCAAAAGTTTCTAGCATGCAAGGTGAACTTAGGGATGGCAGCTYGCTACAGCATGTTAGCTCAATCTGAGCTTTAGACCTATGTTCATTCTGATCACACAGCAGTGGAAAATGGCACAGTGGCGACCTCTGCTAGCTAGGCTCCAGAGTCAGACTTGAATTTCTTTCTTCTGGCAGAGCATTCCTGTGCTATTATGACTGTAGGGAGTGCGTGGCCCTGCTGTTAGGCTTAGAGTGCAGCATTTGATTCTGGAGGTCCTGACGAGGCAGCCGGAGGACTGGGATGTTGTGTTAAGGGAAGACTGTGTCTCACTCGCAGTAGTGGATCGGCCCTTGAAGCTATCAGTGAGGAACATTGATGAGATCCACGTTCTGTTAACATTGAATCCTGCCAACCCCCTGCAGCATGTGCCATCTCTCTTATCCAAACTGCCAATGGCAAAAATTATTGACATATTTGCACTACCATGGCCTGCTTTAATACCTTGCACAATACTCACATGATAATCATTTTAAAAATATGTTTCCATATATTTCTGGAAAACAAAATGGTTGTGTCAGATAGCTTTCCACTAACATGAAGCTAAAATTCCGGCAGTATGAGCATCTAATCCTCCAACTCCTACTCAYTCTGAAAAACTCATTTCTTCAACATTCCCCCACTGTGCTTTGTACTCCCAGCAAAGGCCACAGCACAAGCCAGGCCTGTGCTGAAACACTTCTAGCTATTTCTCTGGAGGCAAGATTCTGTACCTTCTATAAGATGGAAGAATCGATAACAACGGGGAAATCCACTCGTACATTTTTACTAACAATCATCTTAAATTCTGTTTGTATACATGAGATCTCCAAGTGTTCAACAGTTAGTAATGCTAATCATAGAGCACAGCATCAAGCTGAGGCTCATAGCATTTTGTAGGAATTCCTAAATTAATGAAAATGAGATTATTGAAATGGGCTCCTTACTAAATAAAATTGTGTCACCAAGTGATAACATGAGCTGAAGAGAAAAAAGGAATGTGTGCTTTTGACAATTTTAAAATTGCCAAATATGTA
Organism: Apodemus speciosus; assembly: GCA_002335545.1. NCBI lineage: Eukaryota > Metazoa > Chordata > Mammalia > Rodentia > Muridae > Apodemus > Apodemus speciosus. The sequence continues at coordinate 25,714 of BDUI01011048.1, forward strand.
ACAGATTTATATGAAACTTAAGTAGCTTGGAAGCATATCCTTAGTATTTTGAGGTACATATCAAAAGGSCAGCCACTGGCAAGGGGCATGAGGAAGACTACCCAGATATGTGCCTTTTCTCTAAAGAACATAGAAATATTCTGGCAGTAAATAGAGCACTATGTATTTGGGAAGGAGTATTATTTTCCTTTGAAAATGTATTAGAATACATTCTGAGCAGAGGAAAGAAGTGTCGTATTCTCAAACTAACGGACACAAATCAGCTTGGTTCAGCAGATCTGGGGCGTGTCCTCAGACYGGCCCTGAAACCTAAGGATGCCGGTAACTCCTGGGCTGCACCAAGTACTCAGGATATAGATGGTTTTGTTCCTCAGAACCTTTTGATATTCATGAATTTTTATTTTGAAACTTTCAAAACATTGATATCTATCATCTTGTGTCTTGTGACTGTTAAAAAAAGAAATTTGAAAGTAACAATTGTTAAATATATATGTATTTTTCTTTTAAAGAAGTCCAGCCCCTTTTCCCAAACAAAGACACATTTTGGAAAGATGAGGTAATGTCCCCCACGGAGGAATCTCCTGGCCTTTAGTCTTTAGAGAACCTGGTGCGGACACAGCTCTCTCTTACTTTCTCTACTTAGCTCTCTCGTCTGACCCGTGTCTCCGCATCTCATGGGAACTCCTTCTACATTTTGTTTTCCCGTCAACTCAAGACCAAAATCTCCTATAGATAGCTGACTTAAGTCKAGGCCTGTTCTGCGTTCTCTTCCATCCTACTCTATCATGGAATTTTTACTGTTCATTCACATTTGGAGAGCACAAAGACTATCGAAGCGAAGTGAAAAAAAGAAAGGAAAGGGTGGCTGAGCATGTGGTGAAAGACCCACGGTGCAGAAGGGCTGACTAGTCCTCCATCTCTCGAACGTGAGTGTATCTCTGAACCTCAGTCTCAGATTCCTCCCCTACTATGGAGACCAAGACACCTCAGATTAAACATGAGTATTTTAAATTAAAGATGCTCTCGATTTACATAGGTATCGTGTAAGGTATCTRCTTAGACTAGCTGCACACACGCAGTCTTTTTCACACACTGGGGACTGGGGAAGAAAGCCAGGGCTTTGTTGACACTAGCCACACACTCTACCGCTGAGCCACCGTCACTGTCAAACTGGATTAAATAATAATAAAAGACATGTTTTTTAACATACTTTTAAAAACACAGATGGGGAAGGAGTTTTAGAGGCTAACTAATCTATTTTTACTTGCTTACCTGTCAGGTAAATGGCTAGGTCTCTATTCAATTAGACCTGATAAAGAAGCAGAAGGGTCAAGATATGAGATGTGGTGTGAGTGTGTGGTGTGTGGTGTGTGGTGTGTGTGGGGAGGTGTGGGGTGYGTGGTGTGTGTGTGACCRTGGACATGCTTCTTACTCCCCATCAAGCATGACATAATTGTACATAACAGGAGGCCAAAAAGGCTCAGTTTTCACAAGAGAACTCTTCCCTGTAGCTCACTCACCRCACAGAATGAAAGGGATACCTTTCCTTATGTTTACAGAGAAAAAAAGTAAATTCCCCTATGTATTGGTAACTTGGATTAAAAAGCTTTTATGTGCTTAAAAGGTGCTTTTAAATTTAATTTGAAACTGCCATTGTTTGAGAATTTCTTATATGAAACTAGTGGATTTTGTCAAACCCACCCCCTCTATCTCTCCCTTCCAGGTCTTCCCATTCTCCTCCCCAATTCTTCCCTCCCATATTCATC
>BDUI01011048.1:55375-65565 GCA_002335545.1 Apodemus speciosus
GGAATTGGAAGGGGGTTGATTGGGGGACGGGGGAGGGGGAGGGGAGATGGCTTATGGGACTTTGGGGGGAGGGAGAAACCAGGAAAGGGGAAATCATTTGAAATGTAAATAAAGAATATAGCTAATAAAAATAATAATAATAAAAAAAGAAATGTTGCATGAAGGGAACAMCGGGGCATGATAACCCCAGTTTCTTCAGGGGAAACCTCTCTCCCAGGACCCAAAACCTGGACTTTGAGGTTTTGGCTGCAGCCCCAGACTGGACCTTGTCAGTTTTTTCCCCCCTGGGCAAGAACAAGGGACTAGTATTCTCTTTGTTCTTTCACTGGGGCCTCCGAGAAAGCCTTAGATCTGCCTGGCTCCMACACTACGGAGGAGGAGGGCCAACTTGGAGAACAATGTCCTCAGTGACTCTGGGGGRAGTCATGTGGTCAGCGGCGGCCTGACCCATCTTACCAGAGAGCACAAGTGGAGAAGGAGCCACGGGGTTCCTCCCGAGTCCCCAAGAGGATCCCCTAAACACCCCCACTGACCTTAGCCTGGAAAAGAACAGCGATTCATTTTAGCCACCTGTTTCATCTTAAACGCTCCCAGGAAAGCRTAGCATAGGTTGCCGATGAGCCGGAGGGAGACCCAYAATCACCCAGCTACAGTGCAAAGAACGCAGAACGCAGAGAGATCTGTTCGGGTCATATAATTTTGCTTTCCTCACTTTTAATTTGACACTGTTGGTACTCAGTGGTTACAACCTCGTATTGCTTTGCTTTTTATTTCTTCCATCATTGGATTCCTCCTTACAATTGTTTTTCTACATGATTGGCATATAACAATCAGTATGTTTTGCTTGTTTGTTTTTTAACAGTCCTAGTAGACATCCTTGAGAGCAAGATACAGTAATGGCTCTCGCAGGAGGAGCATAGTTGGCTTTTCCTGGCTCTCACCCTTTCTAGAGCCTTTGTTGACATAATCAGGTTACTCTTGCTTAAACCGTGTATTTTAACCTGGTAAAAATGRTGTCTTCTGGGGTATACAGTGTTTACAAACTAAACTCCTAAAGGTGAATGCAGTCTAGCCGCCTCTACTACAACAAGTCCATCCAGAGTAAGGCGAGTTTGAGGACGCCTCTTAMACGGAGTTGTAGCCCTCATTAACATGGAAGAAGGCTCAGAAAAGTAATTAATTAACCATCACATTTCTGCTCCTCAAAGACTTGCAGGGATTGCAACTGGAAGTGGAGGGTCTCTATTTGTAGTACTTTACCATGTGTCTCTGGTATAMTTTTTCTTTGAACACAGTGACCTGGGAAACGTCACTGTTTTCCCCAAGATATCACGTGTACCTTTACAGATAATGTCTCCTCACCAATGAATATTTATTTACAGCTAAATCCACCTCAAAGGCTTCAGGGAGTTGTAGTTTCACCTTAGGGCCGTTAGATGGTGCTGTGGGACCACACGGAATTTTCCTTAGGTCTTGAGCCGAGATGGCGTGTTCACGCCAGCTGAACCCTTTATTAAGAAAGAAGTAAGGTTCATGCATTTTCCCTCGTTTTCCTTCTTTCCTCTTTTACTATCTTTCCCTTTTAAAGGAGGAGAAAATTGTAGCTTGTAAACAATGAAAAAGAAATGCCTTCGAGGGACTCTCTCCGAGCAGCTGTAAACACTGCAGCAGCTCAAGATAGGCCCGTGGCCCTCCATCAGATGGGGAGGGATTCCCGCTGTCTCCATATTATATTCACATTTCCGATGCCAATATATGCATATATTATAATTTATCCTTCATTTTATCTTTAGTACTGTTTTATGATTTTTGCCTTATTGCAACATGTATTATGTAAGGTAGTCTTATTATATTCATAGTTTCCCCTTTGGAATGTTTGTCAACTATTGCAGCTAGTAAATTATATTCAGAAAATATATACAGCTACGGAAAGCTTAATAACGGGACTCTGGACTAAAGGGCATCTAACTGATGTTTTTGGCTTTACCACGATGTCCCTCATTAAAGATGCACAGCCCTGAAGAAGGAGAGAATTTCAGCTCTGAAAGGTTTCCAACTTCRTCTCCGAATCAGGAGCTAGGTGTACATAGTGATAAAGAGATAGACGCATGGTAAAAACTTTGAGCTGGGCACATAAATATGGATGCAAAGAGAACACAATTTGACTAACAGCCAACAACACACCAGCAAAGGTTAGGGACCATACCTACAAGGTCAGTGAGTCATAACGCAGTCAGGGCTAATAGCCAGCAGAAGGCTGCAGGCCACAGTCAGCCACTGACAAATCAGATTTCAAAATGGGMGAGAGGAGCTTCAGTCAGCTCCCGAACTGGGTCTGAGKCATGCCATGCGGGCWGTGTGTAATCGCCTTCCCTGTTGTGCTAGGGGAACATGGCAAAGTGCGGGATTCGCAGTTGGTGGGTCTCAGGCTATGCTTAGAGAATTAACCAAAGCCAGAGGAATGACTTCAGTCTTTYGGCTCGTGAAAAACCCATTTCTCACGAACAGCCAGCCTCTTACAGGTGCCCCCGGGGCTAGCCCTTTCGAACCCAGGGTCTGTCTCTGCTTGCTGGATTTCTGCACTAAGTCTGTAAACCTTGAGCACCACAGCTTTGCAGTGACTGTCTTCAGACACTAGTTCCAAACTTGTTCTGTCGCTCCACTGAGTCATCCGAGCACTTCGGTGTAGACTTTAGGCTGTGTCCAGTGGTCTGTGCCATTCTCCTGGTGGGATGTGACCATACAAAACGGTAACTGCTGGAAAGTCGCGCATCCACACGAGGCACTCCGGGATGAATCAACTTCCGGCCATGCAGACCAGTGTGCACTGAGCCAGTCATACCAATGACTGCCTTCGGCTGCTGGGAAGTGGTTTGGAGCCAAGAGCCAGGCAGGGTCTGTGGAATAGAGTCCCTGGATGAGCTGGGGCCACCTGCACGATTCAGGGTGGGGCAGACATCTGCCATTTGTCACTTTGTTGTCCCTGGAGACTCTGAGCATCACTAAAGATAAGGCTAACTCATGTTCATGTGATGGGTTGGGATGTCTCCTTAGCAGTAGAAATCCTAGGGATTTCCCAATTAATTAGTATCCATTCGAGGTACTTGGTCTTGGAATTTTAGAGGCACAGGGAGGTGTGACAGGCAATCCTCACATATTCTATTATCTTGCCATTCCTTTTTGAGAATAAGTTGGGCTCTGTCAGATTGTAAACAGGATCCGAATACTCTTGAACCATCTCTGTCTCATTCCAGCTCCTCAGTTGGGTCCATCAGTACCTCTGCTTATTCCTGGTGGTACCCTTGCCTGTGAGACAGTTGGGGACAACCTACTGTACAACTCCTCTCTACCTGTGGAGTCTGGCATGGTGCCCACCAGCTTGCCAAGCACATCATCCAGGACAGACTCAGTGAAGGTTTCCACACAGGTGTACCTGCTCTCTCGAACCCAGGCTGCTGGTGAGTGGGGATCTCTAAGAAACACACTGCTTCTCTTGTTCGTCATGTGCATTTATGCTGTCTCCGATGTCCCCTGATTCCCACACTGAACCCAGCACCTACCTAGAAAGCGCTATCTAGGCAAAGATAAGTYTCCGCTCAGCACAGAAACATAAGAGCATCTGTCAGTACAAACCTGTGTCCTGTGTGAGGGACACCGGGATGCTCAGGCATTGAGTCCTCCATGATAGGGGAATTACAGCTAGCCAAGAGGCCTCACAAATGCCCACGGYCAATCTCCGGAGTCCCAGCTGTGCAGGGCTAGAGWCATAGCGGCTCTCCAAGAGATAAAAGTCACGTTAGAGCCGGGCGTGGTGGCACACGCCTGTAATCCCAGCACTTGGGAGGCAGAGGCAGGTGGATTTCTGAGTTCGAGGCCAGCCTGGTCTACAGAGTGAGTTCCAGGACANTTGCCCCAGCTACCTGACCAGAAATGATCAGTAGAGCAGCAGCTATGGCTTAACTTGGATGTCACTAATTAATTCCTAAGCACAGACTTAACAAATATGACAGTACTTCACTGAACACCCCTAGCATAGAATACTATTTGATACTGACACCTCAAAAGCATAGAAAAGATGACAGCATCAACCTTCCAATAGCAACATTCTGATAGCAATGTAAAGTCCCCAAGTCTGCCTGAAGCAATAAAATATTTTACTTTTTAAACTTTATTTCTGCTYTGGAAAGGGTCTTTATTTCTGTTTATCTGTTCAAAGTCTAAACATTGACAATGCTTCTTTTTAAGTTTTCTGTACCATTTTGTAGCCAGTGTTAAGCTAATGCTGTTACTCTGCTGTGATATCCCTCTTCCTCTTTGCCTGGTGGTCTTGAGGATGAGCTCTGGATGACATAGACAATTCCAGTGATGGGTTGGTGGAGGAGGAACACAAGGCCGGAGCACGGAGGAGCATATTCCTCCTGTTTGATTCTTGAACCTGTTTTTACTCCCTGCTGCCATCTGTCTGTCTGTCTCTTCAGGCAGTGGCAGTAATTTTGTGGACACAGCAGTTGGCTACAGTTGATGGGTTTCTGTGTTGTTCCTCATCACAGTTCCTCAGAGACATCAATACCAAATGACCAGTGCCCACCTTCTCCTCAGAGGCCCAATGTTGTTTCCAAGGTCAAAGACAGCAGAAATAGATAAATAATGCTTTAGCTTAGAAAATCAGAGCTGCACCTCACGTGGTCTCCATCTCTCTCTCTCTCTCCAAGCTTCTGGGTTCCAACCGCTTTCTCTCTTCCACCCCACAAGCTGCAACTGCTTTCCTAGGAGTATCCCATGTGGTTATCTAGTGACTGCCTTTTATTTTTTAGTTCTTCTAACAAATCCTGTTTAAAAATAGTTACAGCTTCTGCCTTAAGATTGGATCCCAACAGATATGCATTATTTACTATATGAAATATGTTCTTAATAAGCCAATAAGTACAGTAAGCCATTAAGACTAATAAGAATGCAGAGGTGAGAAAGAAACACATCTGATTGATCTTCACCCAAAATGCCAAGGCTGCATGGTGGAGAATAGTTTTATTAAATAGTATTGGGAAAACACATGTGGGAGAATAAAATTAGATTCATATGTCATATCATATACTGAAAACCCGTAAGTAAAGCTGATGAAAAATACAAATAGAAGTCTTGACACATTTTTGAAGGTGTATTTATTTTTGTTTAATTTGTATAGGTATTTTGGCTGCATGCTTGTCTGCATACCATCTGCATGCAATGTCCATAGAGGCCAGAGAGTGCATCGGAGGCCCTGGAACTGCAGTAACAGGAGGATGTTAGCTGCCATGTAGGTACTGGCAATTGAACCTGGGTCCTCTAGAAGAATAGCCAGCGCTCAACTGCTGAGCCACAACCCCATGCCCCAGTCTGGAAACTTTAATGGTACTATRAAAATACAAAGAGACAAATGTGAACATTGATATGATCAATGATTTGGAGGCTATGACCCCCCAAAAATGGGTAAAAATAGCTAATTTGAAATGTCGCGAATCATTTTCAAAATAGAGTAAAAACATTCTGTGTAAAGGGAGAACAAATTTATAACTCATATGTCTGATAAGGAGTCAGTCATCAAAATATGCCAGGAACTCAAAAATCTCAACAGCAAAACAATATGTGGCCCTATTAAACATGGTCAAGGGGCTTGATATTTYTCAGAAGGGTGAGACTATAAATGATCAACARATAACAAAAGATCTGAGCAGAATTAATCATTGAAAGTCCAAAGCTCAAGAAGATACCAACACACTCTTTAAAATAGCTACTATGAAAAACAAACAGTAATAACCATTGGCAAAAACATGGGACAAAGGCACCRCAYACAAATTATTACTTCCACATTTGTAGCATCACTATTTACAAACAGTCAAGACATGGCTTCAAGACATGAATAAAGTGAATGTGAACACACAAGTGCCACAATAAAATACCATTCAGCTGTAAAAATGAAGTCTAGCCAGTCATTCACAACAGCATGGATTACCTTCTGCTGTTGCTCTAGGCGGTGGTGTAAGCCTGGGGGTGGGGGGAACAGGGCCTAGAAATGAGGCARACTAAAATCTCATGTAATAGGCAACTCTATTCAGAGCATCAGAMAATTTATACTCTGAGAGTTAAGAATCGTCACCTGAATAAATTATAAAATAACAAAGACAAGCCACGGGTGACAAAAAAAAATGTGTTTTTTTCCCACAGAGGCATATGAATGGCAGCTGGAGTGAACTCCTGTCTGCTACATCTGTAGGGAGCACAGAAATACATTCCAAGAACATCTCTGCATTTTGAAGAATCTGAGGTCACAAGACTCTAGTCTTGCTTTTTTGGAGTTTTCCCATAAGCTCTCAGAATTCCCGTCATAGAGCTTCATACATGGGCCATGTTCTGACAACCCTCCAGGACATTCTACTAATTGAAATAAGCCAGAGACWAAGAGATACATCCTGAATGATCTTATTCATATGGGACATCTAAGAACACCAATGTTTCAATGAGTGAAAAGTTGTAATAAAAATAGTAGAATGGCTGCTTCCTGGGACTGGAGTTATCATAGGAAAGGAGAAAAGGCTGACAGTGGGTACAGAGTTTAAGTTTAATGGAAGGAGTTTATTCTGGACCTCTATGCATGCATCCCAAAAGATGAAACACAAACTTAAAAAGTGCTAAAATAGGAAATCTTAAATATTCTCAACATAAGATATCTGAGATAATGAATCTCATGTAGTGATTTTGTAAAAGTACATTAAAACCTGATGGTATACTCTGATGAACTACTTTTGTTTTGTGACTATACCCAGTTAAAGGGAGAGCAATGAGACTAAAAAAAAATTCTAAAAGTGTTTTATTAGTAGATACACTGTAATATTATAATCATATACAACACATAAGGAGAGATTTTATAATATTGATATTTGGGATTAATCTGCTTAATCTAATAAACCAGGGTTGTAACCTTAATTTTTTTCAAACACCTATTTTTAATGATGGTTCTTAAGCCTTTTAACAACCCTTTTAGATCACCACCTTCCAGAGGTAGTGGAAAAGAAAGGATAAGGGGTGGGGTGGGCGGGGATGGGAGATTTGAAATGGAACTGTTTAGAAAGGTTCTTTGGAACAACTCCTGACTGTGTTGTTGGGAAATCACCAGCTTAGTTCACGGGTTAGCAGTGGTAGCTCGATCTACATGCAAACACTTCACAGATACACCAGCAGTCCAGTTAAGTAGAGTCGAGATAGCAAACAGGAATCAGCAGCAGTGGCACTACCTAGCAAAGACAGCCACACCTCAGCCTCAGCACAAGTTAGCAGAAGGGACCACAGGCGTGCCGGGAGAAGTTCTCGGCTGTGCTTCTCTCAGTAAAGGGAAGATCAGTGAAGACGTGAGACCAACAATTCTTGCACAGCTAGCTCTATAAGCAAGCCTAGCCCAGCCTCCACCACTGTCCACCAAGTCCTTTTTACATGCCCTCCAAACATCACAAATCCTCTATGGGTCTTGCCTCAGTCTGTCTGTCTCAGCTGACATCACTCTGCCAATCAGCCCAAGCTCTTGGAAGTGGCAAGAAACTGCAATACATCACCAGAAGTTTTTTGGTGCATTTCTCTCTATGGAGTCCCAACAATTGCAGCTCAACTGAACAATGTAAGGCATTGTTAACAAAGAATCCTTCATCACATGTCCTTTCCTGTGCTTACTTTAGCAAGACTTCCTTTCTCCTGTGTCTGCTTCAATGAAACATTTCTTCATGAATCTGCACAAGTCTTTCTCTTGTGTCCACTTCCGCTAAATGTCCGTTCACGTGTTTGCCCAGTAAAACACCTGCCAACCGACTTTCCAAAGAGCCATTAGGTTTCCACTTCACAGGACAATATTAAAATTTAGTTTCAAAAAAGGTTTTTTTCAAACAAATATGGCAGAAAATACAAATATATAATTTTTATGTTCAGCTAAGTCAAGCAAGGGAATATAGAGGAAAAAAGACAGAGGTTCTCTCACCACTGGGGTGTGTGGGGAGAGGGACACAGCTTAGCTATAGTTCCGAGCAGAAGAGATCTGCCCCATTAGGCTTTCTTGGCCCAGTTTCCTGTGGRGTGGAGGATCCTGTTTGTATTGAGTAATGTCTTTGACAGACAGAATCCTCCTCCTTGACTGAAAATCTCTTAATAGTAAATGAATTAACCATGCAAGAAGGCCAAGTGTCGGTGTCAGCCATGGTGTCACCCTTCAAAATTTGGAAGAAGAGCCCCAGGCTGGAGAAGCATAGAGGGGACACTAGAAGTGTTTTGTGAAGAATTACATAGTAACTTGGACATATGTGGCCCCAAGGGAGGTTACAAACAAAACCATCACCACTTCTCTGTCCTAAGAGAGCCCGTCTGAATGACTCAGGACTCACAGGAGAGACTTGCCTACCATTTGGTATCATTCTGCAATCCTGGAAGTTTAGGCCGTGTGTGTGTGAGTGTGTGTGTGTGTGTGTGTGTGTGTGTGTGTGTGTTATCTCCTAAAAGTAAAATAAACCATATGTTCAATTCATTTTTAGGTTGCTTTTTACAGTTTCTAAAAGTCTTTCATACCCATAATTTCCTCTGGGACTAATAAGAAACCTATGAAGCAAACACTGCAGGCACTGGGTTTTATATATAYTTTGTAGATGGAGAAAYTGAGGTTCAGAAAGGTCATATAACCAGTATGTTAGGTTAAAAAAAGGTAAAGCATGCCGCAGTGAAAGTATATTTTGCTTGCCTAAGTGAGAGTATGTTTTGCTATATCAGCCAATCTTGTGCCCAAGGGTAGCACTAGACTGGTTGGGTGGCAGCATCCAGAATGCCTGTGACCAGATATTCTCTCCTCTAACTCTAGATTTTTCAGAATTTTCTCCTTAAATATCTGGAACCTTTGAAAGCACATTGAATGAAGCCATACTTACAAAGAAGATTTAAATTTCCTGAAAAAAATTTTGTTCATTGACTTTTTATTTTATATTGCAGTTCCATATAACACTTCATTACCTTTTGTTTGTCTGCTTACAACCCCACCAAATATATATTAAAACACCCACGGTGTCACGGAAATGGGTGAGAACATGAGAGGCCAGGAAAGGATGTCTCACAGTCTGTGGGAATGGAGTGGTCAGGAACAGCAACTGGGTGCAATAGATAGCACACAAGGGAGTATGAGTGACAAATGACTCCGCACATGCTGTTTGGGATCTCTGCTACTGAGGTTGGAAATCCGTTCAAGTGCTGCCTTACCTCCCTTGGGCCTCTCTTGGTCTCATGTGTAAAGTAGGAGAGTGGAAGAGGATGAGCCTCTTTCGAGATCTTGCCCAGGGCAGGACAGATACTTTCAGTAAGGAAGCACAATGGCTGTTTATTGATTTTTATCATATGGTTAATTATTTTGGATAGTTGAAATGTGTTCCATTTGATGTGTACCTCTAAGCTAAACCACAATGACAACTTCAACTTGTGAACAATGAGAGTTGTTCAGCAGGGAGTAAAGTGATTTCTCCAGGAGTTCCATATAACCAAGGAGAAAGAATGTTCTTAGTGTAAGTGTTATGATATGTTAACACACATGRACTAATGTAAGACTTTCTCTCGGCCAACGCATCTATTCTATAACTTCTAGAAATCACTGATGACTACATAAGGATGACCTAAATGTCACTATATGACAATCAGTATAAACATACCATCTGTGTACTTACAAAAACAAAATGTGATAAAATCTGTCTACACATGTGATTTATTACTAACTTGTTTATACTATATCATAATTGGTTTACAGCAACACAGTATAAAATAAAATCATCTAAACAACCATGGATTTCCTTTTCTCCAAAAAGCTAATAAACTTAATTACTTAAAATATTTATTACATATGATATACATGTGCATATATAATATATATACATATATATTGTATCCCAACAGACTTTTAAAACATATGTTAATTTTTGCTATATACAAAACAGCTTGATAATTGATGAACATGAAAGTAGATACAGTCTCTATAAACTAATTTATTAGCACATAGGGGAGGAAATGGGTAAAAACCAATTAAATACAGTTCATAAAGTTTGGGATGCTTCTGGAAAGATACAGGATAGATCTTGGACAAAGGAAGGAAGGAAGGAAGAAAGAAAGAGAGAGAGAGAGAGAGAGAGAGAGAGAGAGAGAGA
>BDUI01011053.1:19645-38388 GCA_002335545.1 Apodemus speciosus
AGAACAAGAAGAACAAGAAGAACAATAACAACAAGAACAACAAGGACAAGAACAAGAACAGGAAAAAGAAGAAGAACAAAAAGAACAAGAACAAGAAGAACAAGAAGAAGAACAACAACAAGAACAAGAAGAAAGAGGAGGAGGAGGGGGAGGAGGAAGAGGAGGAGGAGGAGGAGAAGAAGAACAAGAACAAGAAGAACAAGAACAAGAAGAGGAAAAATTTGTATGATAAAAATTTAGATTTAAAGATCCATGGATCTTTGGATATTTTATTGTTTGCATATGTTTTTGAATATTTTATTGGCTGCATATTTTTATTAGCAGAAATTGTGTGTTACTTAAAGAACAAAAATAGTTTATCAACCATGAGAGTACGGGCACAGCAAATAAATCAAGAAAAACATTTCCCTAAATGAGTGAGTGAACCTGTGTTGGGGGGCGGGTGGCAGGGTTGCATGAATATGTGAAGGTGAGCTTGTTCATGCATGTGTGTACCAGAGTACTATAGAGGAAAACCTCCAGTATGCTGTGTTAGGACTGCTGTGAGCCTATTGATGAATATGTCCCCCTGCTTTTTCCTTACCTCAGGAGGTAGACTTAAGTGACAGGCAAGAAAACCACAAAGATCTTGTCTTTTGACTTCCCACCACACAGCATATGCCAACAGGACTATCACATTTTCACATTTTTGTTGCGGAGTTGCCAATCCCAGAAGAGCCCCTGGCTGCCCACCCTATCTCCAAAGCTCAGGAATCCATTACTTTTTCCAGATAAATCAGAACTATTGTATGTGGTCCTCTTTTTTAACTACTGTTGTTTTGCTCCAAAAGAAGCATAGCTTTCAGAAACAGCTGAGCTTGTCAGCCAGTTACTGCCAGCGTGTACATCTTAGTAATAACTATTTCAATATCAAAATTGTTGAAATTGGGATCCACTTTGAATCCAGATGGTTAATCCCAAGCCAAATTAACACAGCAAATTAATCCATGTTTTGGAGTAATATTCTACCATTTTAATTTAGAAAAGCACATTGAAATGCAATTTGACTAAAAATAAATTAGATTTCAAAGAATGGATATATTGAATATTTGAGTCTATGGTTTTTATGTGTGCAAATATAAGAGGCATTCAGGCCTCTTATTAAAATATGACTCTTATAGATGGTGTTGCTATAGTCTCAAAGTTCAATTTAAAAACACTGAAAACATTTCAATGCATAACCTGATTATTCCTGGACTTGCTTGGCCTCATTTTGAATCTATAAATAAATCTTCACAAGTGTCATCTATTTTTAATAGACTTTGTATCATTAAATATGTAAATCTATTGCATTTCATTTTTTATTTTCTGTGATTTTTAATTTGACTATTACTTTATTGATTTCAACATATATACACAACTGGAGGATTGTTAAAATGTAAGTTACTATTTATAGAGGTTTACATATTCAAATAGACACATAAAGAATGAACAAAGGCAACAGTGGAAGAATATTTGGAATATTTTTCTGGGGGAAATGAAGCCAAATTTGCACTAAGCACACTCTGATATTCTCCATGATAAACAGAATTTTGCTACATGCAGTACAAGCTGAAGGAGACCAATAAATACATGTAATCTATTGGGACATTGTAAATATATATTAACCAGATCAACAAAAGTGACAACATCTTTATGGCTGTTTTTACAAACAATAATATATCTAGGCTAATTTACTCTAGCAATCAGTTCTAATTTTTTAAATTCATTTTAAAAACTGGCAAATTAACCTTGAATCATTCATTCTTCTATTCGAAAAGACACTCTTAAGAAAATAATGGCATGTGTAAACGAAGTTCATTAAGCTCTACAATGTGACAGATGTCTGTTTTGAAAACTAATTAATTTAACATTCACAGTAACTTTAAGTGGGTACTACTGACATTCTTCACAGTCTAAGGATGTTATGTAACATGCTGGAATCTTATAGTTAACATAATTTCAGCAATTGTATGACTGTGAGTTACAATTTCAAAAGAAAAAGAAAGTGAACACTTTGTAAGGTGATTCTCTGAAGGAGGGTTAGAGGCATTTTGAAACAATACTGAGTTAACTGGGCAAAAAATGGGAAAGGATGAGCTATCATTATCCCTTCATTAAAGTAGGTCTACAGGACCTTGGACAAAGTCAGCATAATGATACAGTAATAAAGAAAAGTCATATTGACCTTTTCCTTTGTGCTCTTTCTTCTGAAAGTTTATATTATTTTTTTCCTGTGGAGGTTTAGAATTGGATATTTTTAACAAGTTTTATGTGCATATTTATTTGTGTGCATGTGTATTTCTGTTTGTAATAATTATGATTCTACTCACAGTCAGTGAATGAGCATTACCTTAGGTAAATGACCTCAGGTAAATTGATTTAAAGGAGTAAGAAATTATATTGTTTTTGAAGAAAGCAACTAATAATCTATCAGAAAATCTTTGCACCTTAAAAATCACAGGAAATTATATTGTTGAACAAACACAATTTTGAAAATCACTGAGACCGTTGTATCCTCATAATGTAAAATTAACAATATTGATGAATTCAAATAATAAATACTTAAATCATATATTTAAATAACAGGTACAATCTAATATAAATATACTTGTATTGACTCCTGTTTGTGTTCTTATAGAGTTATGGAAAACTTTACAATTATTAATAGAAATGTATTTTCATTCACTTTATTAAAAACAACCATTTGAACAAACTAATCCAAATCTTTCTTACCCAGGAATAATATGCTAATGAAATGGAAAGCACATTGGATATTTTTCTATATCTATTGAGAAGATAAATGCCAATGGTCTCTGATCATTAGACCTTGGACACATCACTTTTATATTTATTTTACATTATTGTTATATTAAATTCAAGCAAAATATTTAAATATTGTATATATTTAAAATTAAGTATTTAAAAATAAGTATTTTAAGAATTAAATAGAGTTGTTATCTCTCGATATTTATTATAATAAATAATTAGTTTATGATGATTGTTAATTGGCCTTATGCCTCTACAAAATTTCCCATAATCCAGTAGTGGAAATAAAATGCACATTGGAGTTCATTCTCTTAATTGTGGTTAGAGACCTCTAAATTAATATCAATCACATCCTGACACTGTTTAGACATAGAATGAATAAATGTTAATTCATTATTTTACTCAAATAAGGTTACTCAAAGGCTTAAATTTTTTTTCTCTTCAAACAAATGACCATTCTATTAAACAATAGTCAATATTATGAAGTTTTCTATATAGGCCAGTATTTGGCTAGCTCACAATGGACACCATCGTTCCATTTCATCTTATGTTTGAAGTGATGACCCTTCAGCTGTACAAATTGCCTATAAATTGTCATTTTCACCACTTAATAGAAATCTCCTACATTTAGAAGGACTATGAACAAACTTTTTTGGAGTATATAGATACCACTGTTAATTTAACTCTGTTTGTTGGAGGATTTATTAATAAACAAGTTTTTAGTGTAGTTTGATGGTTGACATCCTTTGTCTTGGTTTTTTGATATATAAATGTTATTCATTTTAATCTGTTCTATAGATTTTCACTACCTATTTTACATTATTTATTTTAATATTCATAGTTATAATTAAATGATATCCTATTTTACTTTCCTTCTTATATACCTCCTAAAACTCCTTCAACTCATGTCTTGTTTTTTATTAATTTTTAATACATACTATGTGCCTGCTCAGCAGGTATTGGGTTAATTGAACCTGCTTTCAGGGCTGACTGTTTGTTATTGGACAGCCAATTTATGTTTTCTTGGAGAAAACTATTTCTCCTACCCTCAGAATCCCTTAGTTTACTTGCAATTTTTTCTGTGTATGGCAAGGCTTCCCTGGATTTCTCCAGGACTCTTCAGCATGCTGATCATGTCAGTTTAGGCATCATGTTAAGAAATTACTGTACTTAAATCTGGCATTCTTAGGAGGCATCATCTCATGGTGAATGTTATAGAATTGAGAATCTCAAACCAGAATTCAAATTGTGATGGCATTACGTGATTTTACCATACATATATTATATGTGTGCGCTTTGATTTGCCTACTGAAAAATTACAATTTTCAAAACTGAGTCAAGTGGAATTATGTTGTTAAAGTTGTGATGTTGACTCAGCCAACAGTAACATGAAAAGGCTATCAAGTTTTTCAATTTAATTTATGCAGTGAGAAGTATTCTGCTACCACTAGAGCATAATTAATTTATAATTATAAAATATAATTGAAGTAATTAAATAAGGTCAATTTTAATATTTCACTACTTGGTATCAAGCAATTACTTTTTTGTAACTGAGCAGTAATTTCAATTGCTTTTGATTTTCTATCAAGTGAAAAACGTAAGAAATAAAACCAATATGCAGTTTGGTTTGAGCTGTTCTATTTTCTGAAAAACATTGCACATGAACAAAGTTTGATCTTAATTATTACTCTCTTCTGTAATGTAGTCACTGTTAGCATTTAAAAAGTGAACATTTAATAAATGAACATTGGCATATGTTATTAGTCACAGTTAGCCCAGATTTCCTGCACATTAATAATCTTAAAGCATAAATAGCAACATCTAAATTCACATGCCCATTCTTCTTTTCATTGGTAGGGCTTCCTCTCCCTATCCCTCTCTCTGCCCCTCTTCCCCTCCCTGTCCCTCTCCCTCTCCCTCTCCCTCTCCCTCTCTTTCTCTCTGTCTCTTTCCCTCTATGTGTAGGATTGTATTGTATCATTTTCAAGTTTCATTTTGGAAGTTAATAATTAATTTGCTCTTTGGCAAAGGTTTAATATATATGTTTATATAATTAAAAAAACAACATTATTGTGCACCTAAAGTATGTCAAACTATATTGGGAATATAAGCATACTGATATCTATTACATAATGGTGGTTTTAGGAAATATGACTAATATGTAAATTGCAATTAAATAGTATACTTAAATTATATAMATTACCTTAAAATGTCCAATTATGGTATATTTCACTAACATTCACATTTGAAACAATTTCCTCTTTAGAATCATACTTAGCAGATATTTTCTGTACATGTATTCTAACAAAAACCTCCATTTCTAGAAATAATCTCCAAGTTCATCATTTGACTTAGCATAGGTTTGAATGGGAATTTTGGTCATTGATATGATACGTCATAGGCCATTCTTTCTTCTTATTTCCTGTTCATTTTTATGCTATGTGTATGAGTATTTTGATTAAATGCACTGTAGTATAATATATACACAGAGGCAAGAAGAGAACTTTGAGTCCCTTGAAACTGGAGTAAATAAGAGTTGTTAACATCCATGTCCTTTCTAGAAACTTAAGCTGTGTTCTCTAAATGAGCAGCATGTACTTTTAATCTTTCAACCATTTATTTAGTCCCTAAAAGTCTAATACATCAAACAATATTAAATTTGAAAATAGGACAGTTTTTCATATATTTACAGAATGTATATTTATTGTCTATCAATGAATATAACAAGAATTACCTTATTTTTTAATTAGGTGAATTTGGGAAGAATAGCAATTTCCCTTACCCATAGCAGCCTCTCCCAAAGCTAAAAAATTGTCAATACAGAGAATGCCTCCTCTAACAGTTTTTTTCCTTGGGGGTTGGAAGTATAGAACACCTATTTGATTTTAGACTTTCTATGTTCTGATTATTAATTATGCTTTACATGGCCCGTGACATGAAGTAGTTTAATGCTGATGCCTAGGTACCACTACAAATAATTATCCTAGGCATATAGCTGTGATGGTGTCATACTGCAACATGGGACAGACTCAGAACTCAAATCTTCTCTCAGAAGAGAAGTAGAAGAACAAGATATTCATGCTCTGTTTTTCAGTTCAGGCGCAATAGTCAGGAGAGGCTCTCAAACAACTAGTTGTGCTAACACATGAATGTTTTGAAAATTATCTTCAAATTAGCTCGTAAATATCTTTACGAGCTAAAATAGGTATTTCTTGAAAAACTCAAACCACAATTAAAATATGTTGGAAAGATAATTAAGAAATGGAATGCACAATGACATGGAATAAAATCTCCTATAAGAGACCCAAGAATAATAAAGAAAAAGAGCCCAAGGAGTCAAAATAATATCTTGCACAATGTCAACATTAATGAACATTATATTGAGCATGAACTTTAAAAAGGGTTCTTTAAGTGTGGCAGTGGTGGAAGGAAATAATTTAAAGATGCATATGTATATATTAAGTTGACTTTGTACAAAGTCTAACAAAAGATTACTGTAGAAATGAAACCTGTTTTTCTTTTAAAGGAATATGTTACATGAATAACTGGTGACTCAATTGTCTTTCTCATACAAATTTTCAATGGCCATTTCATATTCCTCCGTGTCTGTTGTGTGTGTTACATTTTATTTACTACTCCTATAGCTGTATTTGCTGTGTTTCTTYAGGAAAGAGAAATTCTATTATTCTCTGTAATCACATGTTACATAAACACAAGCAAATAAGCAAATCGGTCCATAATTGAAATGTAAATAAAGCAAACCTCCAATCAAAAAAAAAAAAACAATATAAAAAAGGAACTATCTCCAAATGTATCGCTGGGATAAAATAATATAAAAAGGCAAGACTTATGAATGTAACTCTAGAACTGTGGAGATGGGTCATAAAAGTAAAGGAAAAACAAAAACAAAAACAAAACAAAACTTGATGTCACCAAGCCTGAGTTGACATCCCAGAATGCACAACAGAGAACCACATCCTAAGATTATTCTCTTGCTTTCACACAGGTATCATGGTAGGAATGGACTGCTCACAGACACACACAGAAACAATAAATGCATGTGATATTTTTTAAACCTAAAATAAGTAAGTGCCAGGAGCCTGTGTGGCACTGGGTCTCTCTGGAAAGCAGCAATTTGGTGAAGTGTTAGTGGTTTGTGAGGGCAAAGTTTAGTTCTGTGAGGGTTAAATGTTGTTTGATTTTTGTAATATTTACCTTTCTTGATCTTCCCTATTCCGGACCATTGGCTTTGGGGAATAAACACCTGCTGTTTAACAGTGGGAATTAAGGGAAGACATGACTACTCTGGCTTTGTTCTTTTACTGAGGAACCCCTCACAGATCAGCAAGAAGACACAGAAAACAAGGTCATGCATGCAGAAAGAAAGTCGGTTATGCAGGTAATACACACACACACACACACACACACACAAACACACACAGACACACACAGACACACAGACACAGACACACTTTGGTCTGGCCTAACCACCTGTCTCATCAACTCCACAAGTATTCCTACATACTTACATATACACTATTTTACATACATACTTAAATATGCATATATGCATTTTGTGGATGGATCTGATGCTCCTAACAGAAAGTTCTAATGCATATAAATAAATAAATAAGTAAATAAATAAATAAATAAATAAACCAAAAGAATCCTCATTCCCTTATTCATTTTGGATAAAAGAAAAAAAGAAATATAAACCTTTATTACTCACAAAAGGAAAAAACCCTTTACATTTTATTGCTCAAAGTTAGAAATTAGGAAAAAAAGCCTGCTGTACTGTAATTAAAAAGCACATCTCCCTTTTGGTCCTTCTTAGTTGTTACACTTTYTCAGGATAAAGGATCACATTCTTTTCCAAGCATTATTGCATTCCAAAAGTCCATACCAAGTATAAGATATAAATTCAAATCAGAAATAGAATAAGGAGATACAGCAAAAATGTTTACATTAAGATTAGCACCTTATTAGACATTCATTATCTATGTTCTAGCTCTKTAAATTAATTAATTTTTCTTTTTAAAAAATGTGGGGCTGGAGAGATGCTCTGCAGTTAAGAGTACTGACTGCTCTTCTGAAGGTCCTGAGTTCAAATCCCAGCAAACACACAGTAGATCACAACCACTTGTAWTGAGATCTGACAACCTCTTCTGGAGTGTCTGAAGACAGCTACAGTGTACTTACATATAATAAATAAATAAATCTTTGAAATCTAAGTCAGTAACGTTTTGTCAAAAGGCAAACATCTGCACTGTGTCTTACTAATTTTCCAGTTTTGTATAGGTAAATTAGTTAACATTTTATTTTCTTTCTTTGCACTTACAATAAATTGTTCATTCCCTGTTTATGACACTTAGTTATCAGATAATGGTTTCACAGGTAGTGTAGAAGGAATGTTTTTCCTGATTGTAAATTTGTTCCAAGCCTGATTTTTATCCTAAAGCAGTTAGTCAATGACACATGAAGAGTTACAGAATTCTAATTGCAGCTTTCATTCTGTAGAGGGCACAAAATTTATTGTATACATTTAGGAATTCTATAGAATCATTAATGAGAATTACCAAATTCTTGATTTGTCTATCTAACATTATTATAAGATAGTTCATCTTCGTTGATCTGCAGAAAATCTGCCCAATACATTGGCTAATGACCAGGAATCATTAGACTATTTAATAATGATAGGAAAGACATAACACTAAAAGAATCATTCCTGAGATAAGACCTCTGAAGGCCCTGCAGTTCAGAGTTTACTCATCACAGCCTTGAAATATGACAGGCTACCACTTGTAAGTTTCTGCCTCCTAGATGGCTCCTGAGAAGTAAGTGGTTAGGACCCTGATTACCAGTACCAAGACAAACTGAAACACTTTAAATAATATGTATTGTACCTCTCTATTTTAATTGTTCTCTTCATAATTTTTATGAGATCCCAGGACTGAGAAGGGGAACCAGGCAGATACCCCTTCCCTAACCAAGACACTATTTTCAATTGACAATGGTTGGCAAAGAAAAAACTAGTTTCCCCTTGTGTAGTCTGAGTGTATAAACCACATCTAAGGACACACGCCTATCCCCCATGCCCAGTACTAGAAGATCAGCATACACTTACACACTAAAATGCAATAGTATTTTTGGAGATTTTTTTTTTTTTGTCTCATGTTGCATTGGTTGGGATTTTTTACCTTACTTGATTTTTTGCTTACATATTTTGGTTTCCAATATTTTGAGAGAATGTACCTCTCTGTATGTATGAATTTCTCCTGTTTTTATTTTTAATTAAATTATGTTGTCTTCCAAGAATCTAGTGTTATATGAACCTGTTTATACTTAGTGTAAAGGTAGAGTATGTTTGCCGTGGTCCTTACTGGAGGACCAACCCCCAGAGGAAGATCAGCAGACTCCTATACTTGAGAATCTCTTTTCATCAACAGCCTTTTTTTTTTACATGAAAGACTATACTCAAGGAAAACACAAGAAAGAAATAAAATATTCACAGTTTTTCAAGAAAATGATTTTGTAACTTTTGTAAATGAAATTGAGCTCTGAACATACAATCTCTGAAGAGATTCTAGAATAGAATAGTATCAAGATCTATAGCTGCCCAGAATAATCACTAAGTAATTCATGGAAGGGTTTAGTCAACATGACAGAGAATACTGCCACTCTGTCAAAAGTCCTAGATTCAATGCAAGGGTTTTAAAGGATAATGCCTGCAATTTACTCTTTAGGAAAACATGTTTTCTGACCAGGCGTTTAAAATGTTAAGCAACCTCTTCTGTAGTAGATTCAAGTAGAGTGCAATGTAATAATCATGCTGATGAAAGATACTGAACCTTATCCTATAAACCATAATGTAAAATGTGAGGCAATTGCTTTAAAAGGAGGACTAAGAAAGCTGTGTAATTAATCAAGATACAGCCATAGGAGAAGAGAAATTTGAAGTCAATTTCAATAAGTCCTTAAAATAGTTCATTTTTGAGTCTAATGCCATCTTTTGGCCATATTTGGAAATGTTTTGTTTGACCCAATAATGAGAGGTTCCCCAAACAAGCCTCTAGTGTGTGGGTACTTGGAATGTTATTTAATATCGGAAAATGTACAGGTCATTCTCTTCACAAATAATAATAAAACTCACACCCCCTCTAATGGTCAGGCTGGTAAATTCAACAATACACTTTGTCAAGCAGAAATAACTAAAACGTTCATTTAAATATATATATATATATATATATATATATATATATATATATATATATATATATATATATATATAAAAAGGATTCTAAAGAGATCTCAAAGAAAATCTTTAATACCAAGTACCATATTCACGGTCTAAATTGTATCCTAGTATCAACATGCTGAAAAAGAAAATTTGAGCAATTTGTGATTTCTCTCTAAATTTAGGTCATTTGCATAGGAAAAATATGTTCATATTGCTGCTACTAAATTTATCTCATTTAAAAAAAATAATAAAATTGTAGATACAAAACACATACAAAGAAATACCAGTACAATTGACAACAAAGTTTAGAATTTAAGATTTTAAATAATTGTTGTATCAGTTACTTTCCTGTTATCAAAGTGAAATGTTACAGTGAAGAGTGGTTTAGATGATATAAAAGGTTTATATAGTTCCAGAGGATACCGTCCATCATGTAAGGGACTACGGTTTTCAAGAGCGGGAAGCAAGACTGACAGAACTTTTTATTCCCTCACCGGAAGCTGAGGGGGAGAGAACAGAAAGTGGGTACAGGTTATATAGCATCCCTGCTGGTACTTGGTGACATATCTGTTTCACTTGCTACCCTTGGTTGCATACTTGCCACCACTGTACAAATAGCTCACTACCACCTGTGGACCAAGCTTTAAATGAATGACCTTATGGGAGACATTCCTTATTCAAAACACAACAATTATTGGCAGATAATATTAAATATTTATAAGAAGCAAAACCAAAGGACTTTAAAGTATTCATTCTCAGAATACAAGTCTTTTCTTAGCATTAGTGCCGAAACTTGGAAGTAATTTCGTTTTCTCATCAAGAACAATCAAAAGTAGATGGTTTAGTGACTGATGCTAACAGTACTTCAGTAGTGGAATATGAGTGGGTACTAAGAACATGTGGATACTGAGAAAGAGGTGAAATTTTTAAATTTTTCTCTCATTATTATGTAATGAATTTTATAGACTCAAAATAGAATGAGATCAGATGGTGAAATATGAATTCTGCCTCTATTGGATCTCAATTTAAATCTATTGCCAAATAGCCAGAATAGCTTAAGACAGTGCAAATTCAAGGAGAGTGGATAAAATAATAATTCTTATAAAATATGTCTATGAAAATTTATTACATAAATTTGCTAGCAGTTTCATAAACTGTATCATAATTTAATTCTAGTAATCTGTGTTGGTTATAGCTATTAGCTTAATATAGTTTTTCACATAATGCTCTGGACTGTTTTTTACCAGGGATATATTTATTTTATTAAATAAAAATATTGACTTCATATTGACCAATATATTTTGTTATATTGAAATATTGTTCTTTCTCAGACTGTGTGATCAATGAGGACATTTAGATCAATAAAAGTCCTTTCCCTAGAATGATAAGATCCTCGTCTTGTGGAGGATGTTGATATTGCAGCAATATGTGTGTGGCCAAGAGATGGGCAGGTGATCTGTACCATGCTACCTCCTCTGTATATGTACAGTTGATCCATACTTAGTTCATATAATGATTATTTATTCAATAAATTACTAAGTATTTTACTTTAAATCTTTTTCCTTTCTACTCCCAACCTGACACCACACATTTACCCTCTCAAACTGAAAAAAAGATATTCATGACTAAACATAATGCTAATGCAAACTAAGATTCCATTTAATAAGTTAAGCCATTCTAATGCTAATAAATATAAGAAAATCTTCAGCAAAAGATACATGGCTTTCAGTTCCATTTACAATTTAAGCTGATATATTGCAAACATATGTACTATTAATAACTGTCTTCAATGATCCTTATTGTTAGAATAAAAGCTTCTCAGGAATCTTTAAGGGTCAAAATTTTATCCGACAAATCTATAATTTAATCATTCTGGAGACTTAGAAAGACTCTGACATCATTGCCTAGATGGTCTACACAAAAGGACCTTGTGCTACAACTAAATAGAAAAGGCAATAGAAATACAACAACAGAATCATATTAGTATCCCCATACAAAATTTCCCCTTCCAAAAATTTCCTTGAGGCAGTATGTTGGTCTCACTTGTGCAACCCAGATATTTCTTATTAACAAAACAATGGGAGGATCTTCATGTAAAACAAATCATATGAATTATTTTTATTATATATCCCTTTTTAATTAAAATAAAATATATTTTTAAAAATATATTTTTAAGTATAGAATAGAGTTTATTCAGAACATGGGGATGGGAGTTATGAGGGTAGTAGAGACTGAGAAAGGCAGAGAGAGAGAGAGAGAGAGAGAGAGAGAGACAGAGACAGAGACAGAGACAGAGAGAGACAGAGAGAGACAGAGAGAGACAGAGAGAGACAGAAAAGAGCAAAGAGGAGTAGAGAAGTGGTGTCTGGCTATGAGCACATGGAGAGAGAGGGGGAGGGGACCAGCGAGAGGGTAGGAGCAGGAAAGCAAGAACAAGAGCAACAATAAAATCTTTGTAAATAATTCCAGCAAAATCTGAACTTCTGTTTTAAACATTAATGTTATAATAGCATGAAATGACAGGACTAGATCAAGAAGGAGCATTCCACTAAAATTCCAGTTATTTATTGCATGGAAAGCAGTTATTTATTGCATGTTAATCCCATTGTTCAGTTCATCTCAATTGTCCTTTGAAAACACTTGACATAAAATGCTGAATGCTAAGTACCTCAAATGTGTGATTATCCATCCTGAGCCACGTCAGTTTGTTTGCAAATTAAAAATGTGGCCCTTTAAGCTTATATGTCAGAAAGTTTATGCTTATAAAAATGTACCCTGCCTGAGAAAATGAGCTGGACAATCAACCCAAACTCCTGATCATGAGAAGAAGGCACACATGTAACTACATGTGAAGATAAAAGGGGGGGGGGAGGGAATACTGGTCCAATGATTGGATTTAAGTTTTAGAAAATGATTCTTCAGTTCATTCTTAATCTGTTTAACAACTGGCATTAATGTTGTTGTGGTAATGAGAGCCTCTCCTCTAACTTCAACAAAAGACCAAACAGTAAGCAAAGCAACAGAAAAGAAATAAATTGTCTAAAAATAACTTAATACCCAACAATGGGAGATGAATCTGGAGTGCCTTGTCCTCTGAGATGAAGTTATCCAAAGCTCATATAACACTAAAGTAAATCGCATAACATAGTTGTTTTGTGGCCCTGTGGTGACAGTGTAGTTAATTATTCCTAAAACATTATATTTACTTCTTGCTTGCTCACCAGACCTACAAGTACCTTAGTGATTTATGGGAAAAGGAACTGTAGTTGACAGATTAGAAGGTATCCATCAAGAGTCATGAAAATGCCCACAGAAACCAACTTTCTGAATTCAGTCTATAATCTTTAGCACAAGCTTCTGACCTGTTTCTTTTGTTTTGTCTTCACTTCCTCAAAGGTGGCAACTACTCTGAATTAATTCATGATATTTGGGACTCACTAATGTCCTTCCCATTTATAGCTAACCAAGTAATGGATATTGCAGAACAACCTACAACTGCTATTTTACTAATAGTGATTAAACTCTATGACCATAAAAATGTATTTTTCCTACCCCCTCAATAACAGAACTTCCCTTTGCATCAAATAAAGAGCATTGCAGAAAATGATAACCTATCAAAATGCAGAGATGTGCTGGGCGTGGTGGTGCATGCCTGTAATCCCAGCACTTGGGAGGCAGAGGCAGGTGGATTTCTGAGTTCGAGGTCAGCCTGATCTACAGAGTGAGTTCCAGGACAGCCAGGACTACACAGAGAAACCCTGTCTCAAAAAAACCCCCAAAAAATGCAGAGATGTTAATCCCGTCTCCAACATATATATCTATAATACAACTCCTCCATCTAGGGTTTAAGTATAATTAAGAAGAAAAGATATAAATATTGCAAATATCAAAGGAACAGGAAATTAGCTGTGAGAATTTAACTCTTACCATTGACAGAGGCCAGATATTTAAAGCCTCACCAACATGATTAATAATGCCCTGAAGGAAGATCACAACAATATACATTCTAATATAGATCAGAAAAATCCCAAAAGTTCTCTCATATTTTTAATACACAGAACTCCTTGTATTCAACATAGGTTGAAAATGAATTAAAATTCATATCCTAACTTCCCTCACTGCTTCCTTTGCTTTATCTCAGAACTAAATACCAGCAGGCATTCCTTGGGAATTCACAGGCCACACTTCAACAATGGAAGCAGTTATTCTAATTGTATATATTCACCTCACTTTCGTTGGCTCTTTCAAATTCAATCCCCTGGCCTTATCCCCAGATTTGTAGGAGACCATCTGCTGCAACTTTGCTAACCTGTAAAGCACTCTTCTTCAGTGGATCACACAGATCTTATTTTGAAAACTGTCCACTCTACACTCGTTGCTTGATCAGGTCCCTGAATCCCAGCAGGCACTACCTAGGAACCCACAGGTCATGCAAATCAGGGAAGCAGGCTTGAATTGATGTGCAGGCTAACTGCACATCTTCAGCTCTCTCTTTGCTGGGGCAAATCCAATCCCTTAGCCTCACTCCAGCTGTTTCAGAGCACCTGCTGCAGCCTCCCTATCAATTATGCCCCACCTCAAGCAGATCACAAAGACCACTCCTTCCAAACTTGCCAGGTTCACTGATTTGTTCCAATGTTCATTCCCAGCAAACACTTCCTTGCAAAAGTCAGGTCTTTTTGGCAAGCAACACAGTAGGCTTCATGCAGATCTGTACCACTCTATCCATTCCACAAAATCTGTTTTTCTGTTCTCATTCCAAGCACTGTAGCAGCCCTTCTGCTATGACCTCTCACACTCTCTGCTCCCATTCTCAAGGAATGAAGCATATCCTCCTGAAATAATCTGCTTCTCTTCTTCCTATCACATACCAGTTACTCTTTTCTAGATCATTCCCATTCCTAATACATACAAACATAGTTTTACCTAGAACCTCAAATATCCACAACCTATCAAGATTTGAGATTTTTCTACAAGGCACGACATCTACCAGGTTTTCTTAATGGTCAGAGATGGCAATAAAAATCAAGAAACAAAACATATGCTCAAGAAAGATAAGAACTAACAATCTTCCCAAACCTAAAATACCAATGTAAAAACCAGTCAATAGTAACATTGTCAATTTGCTTCCACTAGAACATAACAAACCTAGCACAGCAGGTCCTGAATATCTCATCACAGTTGAAACACAAGTAAGAGATCTTAAACAGACTTCATGAATATGATAGGGGAAGTGAGTAAATCCCTTAAAGAAACATATGACAACAAAAGTAGTAGAAGAAATGAATAAAAAAATTCAAGGCATGAAAGTAGAAATAGAATTAGTAAAGAAATCCCGAGCTTAAGGAAATCTGGAAATTAAAATTTAATAACTGGACCATGAATCTCAGAGGCATGCCTCAGCAACAGAATATAACAAATGAAGGAAACAATGCCTGGTAAAAGACATGGCAGTAGAAATGAATGATTTGGTTAAAAAAAAACTCAAGCACACACAAACTCTCTCTCTCTCTCTCTCTCTCTCTCTCTCACACACACACACACATACACACACACACACACACAAACACAAACACGTAGGAAATCTTGGACAAAATGAATAAGCCAAACCATAGAATAATAGCAATGGATTAATGAAAATAAATCCTCATCAAAGACACAAAAATATTTTCAACAAAATCATATAAGAAAATTTCTGTAACATAATTTGAAGATGATACCTATCATGAAACCAGAAGTATACAGAACATAAACTGGATCAGAAAATACTGGACCTAAGAAGAGTGTTCTTTTGGCACAAAATAATAAAAACACTAAATTTTCACAAGAAAGTATATTAAAACCCAGCAGAAACAATGTACAATAAACATAAAAAGATAGACCTAATAGAATATCAGCTGAGATTTCTCAATAAAGATTGTGAAAGTGGGGGGTGGGCATGGACTGTTGATGCCAAGATCCTAAGAGATCTCAGAGGCCAGCACAGAATATTATACTCAGTAAAACTTTCAATCAAAATAGATGGAGAAAATAAGCCATTTTGTGATAAAAGTGGGCTTCAACAATATCTATTTACAATCCCAAATCAGAAGGCATTGTACTAGGCAAAGAAGTCAACGGAAAGAAGTTGCCTACATCCTTGAAAACAAAAGGAATAAATAAACTCTGACCAGCAAATCAAAATGTGTTAAACACACACACGCGCACACACACACACACACACACACACACACACACACACACAAAGAAAGGACAATGTAGGATTCAATTTTTTTCGAAATTCTTTTGGTTTTTGATTTTTTTCACTTTTATTGGTAATTTTATTTGTTTACTGTTCAAATGTTGTTCCCTTCCCAGTTTCCCTCCATAAACACCCGATTCCCTCTTCTAAACCCTGCTTCTATGACAGTGCTCCCCCACCAACCTACCCACTCCCTCCTCAGCACCCTAGCATCCACTTCTGCTGGGACATGCAGCTTCCACAGGACCAAACCTATTTTTTTACAAAGGTTCTCAAATGCTTTGGCCCTGCTTCTAGCCTACCATCCAAAAGTAGGGGAGAAAAGATGGTAAATAGGACAAAGGGATCTGGACCTGTTTGAAAGTAGTTTCTTTGTCAGGATACTGACGATCCAGTTCAGTAGTGTCAGAACCAACTAGGACAACTCTGCCTTGATTCTCTCAATGAAGTTAAAATCAAAGACAAAACATAAGACAATCGAAAGTTGCAAACCTAGTTATGCAAGCACACCATCACTGTCCATTGAGTCCTATTTATACTCTCTGCAGTCATCACTGGTCCTCCCAAGAGTCTTGCTTCAGCAAAACAGCATGTGAGTCAGCCACAACTAAACACCACAAGAGTCTGCCATGTGGTGACATGAGTCTGTGTCACCTGACATTTCCAGAAACTTCAAATACAGGAAAAGATAAAGTTTGGATCAATAAAATAGAAACAGGAAAAACAAAACCTTATAATGACCCAATGAATGAAGAGTTGGCTCTTTGAGAAGAGCAATAAGATTAGCAAATGCTTTTCCAAAATATGTTAAAGGCAGAGAGAGAATATCTAAGTTAACATAATTAGAAATGAAAATACGGAGAAAGAAACAGGAACTCAGGAAATCTGAGAATCATAAGGACATATTATAAAACCTGTCTTCTATCAAATTGAAAAATTTGAAAAGAAATTGAAAAGTTTCTTGACAGATACTAGTTGCCAAAATTAAATCCAGATCACACATGCAATTTAAGCATAGTTAAGACATTTAGACAAATAAAATCAAGAACTAAAAATTTTATGAGCAAAAAATGCCCAAGGCTAGGTGGTTTAAATGGTAGAATTGGACCAAATTGTCCAAGAAGATACTTCTCTGATTAGTACTCAAAATAGAAACATACCACATCAATATCCAACAATGGATGAATATTAAAAAGGAATGTCTCTTAAAGCCATAGATGCTTGTTTTGGCCATTTAATTCTACAGGTCATTTTGCATGTAATATACCATGCAGTTCAATGTTTTATTGTCATTTATAGTTTGCAAATCAGTAAGTCTGTATAATTATGTGTTTCTTTGTATTTTTTATCTTTTTTCTATTTCTTTGTTTTCATCTACTATGATATATTAGTCTTTGCTTAATATTATTACATGATATTTTGTTTTATTATTGTCTCTTAGACGCCTGCTTGTTTTCTAATGAGAGACAGAAAGGCAGAAGGGATATGGATATGAAAGGACCTGTAGAAAAACTCGGAGTAGTATAAGGAAGGAAAACTATAAGGAGGGCACACTAAGTGAGAAAGTAATAAAATTTCAATAAAATAAGAAATAAATAAATTAAAAAATATGTTCATTGACAAATGTTTTCTCACTGGGAAAAATGTATAAATGTGAAAAAATAAATAAAAGAAACAAGAAGCAATACAAAAAATTAAAAACAACTAGAAATTACAAACACAGAATTCATGATGTCTTCTCCTAAGAAGCAGAATAAGAAAGCAGGGGTGAGACTATACAATGTTACAATATACAAAGTAGAAAAGCAAGGTTTCGTATAGAAAATCTCAAATAGATTGAAGATTCTCAGTCAATACATATCAAATATGTTGCTCATCTTTTGAAATATTAAAGATAAAACAATTTTAAAACTAATGACGACTCACAGCAGCAGTCTCCATCTTCCAACCGGGTCACTGTTGGAGAGCCATCAGTTGGGTCCAGGTACTCAGACTTAATCCGAGAATACCATCACTCAGGTGGAAACCTGCCAGGCTTTTGTTTTAGCTTGTAGCCAGGTCCCTGGAGGCTCTGAGGACCATCTCTCTGCCAACCCAGTCATACACCAACCCAGTTGGGGGGGTCATCTGCCCTGCAGAGTGATCAGCACCTGGATAAGGTTCCTGAGGCATCCAACATCTGTGCACAGTAAAGGAACAGACAGGCAGCACCAGGCTCACAGAGAGAACCCGAGTGTAGCATTGCTTGGGGCAGGATGCATCAGGGTTCCAAGGGCACCCAAGAGGAAGGTAGCACACCAGCAATCCAAGCCAGGGGAAACCCTGACCTCCAGAGGTACAGAATTACCCTTACAGGCACATGGGAGGTTCAAATACCAGCTAGTGACAACAAGGCCAACTAATGCCAGAGATAACCAGATGGCAAAAGGCAAACATAGGAATGTTACTAACAGAAATCAAGGCAACATGGCAGCATCC
>BDUI01011055.1:28804-40596 GCA_002335545.1 Apodemus speciosus
AGACAGACAGACAGACAGATGCAGTAAGAAGTCAAGTCTGTTTGGAGACTCTGAAAGACCAACATGGCTAGAGAGCAGGGAGCGCAGGAAGAAGGGGATCCACATAGGCATGGGAAAGTGGCGGGGCAAACTGTGAAGCCAGCGAGGGAGGCGACGGTCAGCTTTCCCTTTCATGCTAGTGGTGCTGGAAACAGAAGGGCAGAGGAGGAGAAAAGGTGATAGCTGGGGTGGGGTGGGGGGTAGATTATTCCCATTGTTGGTTTTCAGCTTATAAAGGTAAAGTACCCTTATAGAAACAACAGGAACTAACAGATGGATGAAGACAGTTAATCATCTCCTCACTTTTGCGTCGTCACTGTTTAGCACTGTTGTTCTTTTTTATATCCATATAAATGGCTACATGTATATGTATATATATATGATTTCTTCCCAAAATAAAATTAAAATAGTATATGCTATTCTGCAGTTAGCTTTGTCCCCATATCAAATAAGCTTTAAATCTATGTTTCTACTATTTTCTTTTTCTAAATTACTGATTAAGTCAGAGAGTTCCTGACTTAATCATCTCTGGAACATCACAGACATCTAGAAGCATCTAAGAGCTTCACCAATCTCCTAGGTATCTCTCAGTCCAGTTAAACAAGTCAAGGTGAACCATCAGTTTATCTCACAGCAACGGTAACATACACAAGTCTGATCCTCTTCTGCCTTCTTAGTAATTGGATTGCTCAGTTGTTTTCCATAGTATCATGGTAATGCAGAGTACGGGTGTAACCATCATTGTTCAAACTTTGCACTGTTGATAGATACTTGCTTTACAGCTAGCTGTTGCTACAAAGAATGAGGTTTGGCAGACAGCTCTATGTACTGGGCCTTTTACTTCTGGCAGGTTCTTAGGAATGTGATCATTAAGCCATACACACACACACACACACACACACACATATTGTGAGCAAAGACAATAAACCTGTCCTCCAAGAATATTTAAATAAATACATTACATCCTTGTCAACACTTGGTGTCATGGTTTTGTTGTTTTGATAGTGTCAACTGGTATTTTCCTTTATTATTTTAATCGTAGGAGGCATTAACCAAATCAGTACTACTTGGACAGTCTCTCTTCCAAAATGTCACTGGCTTCAGTGGATATAGAACACATTGAGGAAGAAATGTTGTCCCAGTCAGTTAAAAGGGTTTTTTTGGCAGTCCAGGTAATAGGTAGTGATGGCAGCGAGCCCTGGGAGGCTGTGAGGACAAGGCTGTGTGGAGTCARTAACTGTCACCAGCTGTAGGGATGGGGAAGAGAAGCAGTCATAGACGGTTCCCAGCGTTCTCGAGAAAGTGACAGCCATGGTTATTGGCAGCATTTAATGAAGTAGAAATCATCTGAAGGAATAAGTTGGAATGAGAGAAGGATAGTTCAGTTTGAGTTTGCCTTCTAGACATCCAAGTAAGATGTCTTTGGACAGTTGGATATTCCTGGAGTTGAGAGTACTTAACTAAAAATAAAATAGAATTGGTGTGTCGATTATAACTGAAGCTTTGCACATGGATGAGATCATCTAAGGCAGGGGTTCTCAACCTGTGAGTCGCAACTCCACCGTGGGATGGGTGGAGAGGGCACATATGAGATATTTACATTCATAACAGTAGCAAAATTACAGTTATGAAGTAGCAAGGAAACAATTTTATGGTTGGGGGTCACTACAGCATGAGGAASTGTGTTAAAGGGTTGCATTTGTCGGGAAGGCTGAGAAGCACTGCGCTATGGGCAAGAGAAAGCTGAGCCTTCAGGAAGTGTAGATAGTGGCTGGGAAACAACCATAGCAAGCCTCGGGACGGAGCCCGTGGGGCTAGGAAAGAGCGYGCTCACRCACAGCGTGTCCAGCCGAGACCAAGAAGCAAGGACAGGAAAGCATGCCGTGTGTCATGTTCGAGAGACGCTTCCGTGTGCGTCAGCAGCTCAGCCCTACTTGTGACAGTGTGTCCTGGGTGAGGGTGAGGGTGGCCTCACAGCTGTACACAGAAGAGCACTGGAGGACTCCAGAGCCGAGTTGGCTTTCTTTTAACACTTGACTCTTTTATTAAATGTACATTTCAGTCCCTGAATGGAGCTTTCTTAGTCTTCTAGAACAGACTCCAATTTATTGCGCCCTTTTCACAACTATTGAGTAGTCTTAAGTATTTAAATCCTAAACACACCCCTGTGTGTTACTAGAAAGGTGAGTCAAGGCAGATCATTTCTGTTTCTCTTCAATTCAATAGGAGTAATAGTTCCCAACATGAAATTGTTGTAAGTAATAAATTAAGTTTTTAGCTGACTGGTAGTGGTACATGCCTTCAATCCCAGCACCCGGGAGGCAGAGACAGGTGGATCTCTGAGCCTGGTCCAAAGAGTGAGTTCCAAGAGGATCAAGACTACACAGAGAAACAGATTACATAACCATAGCTCTGTCTCCACATTTTATGGACTGTACTACTATTTCCTTTGTACATTCTTAGATGTTTGTAGTTTACTTTATGTGTGTGGGTGTCCGTCTGCATGTGTGTATGTACAGTGCCAGAGATACAAGGTTCCATGGAACTGGAGTTACACTGGGAACCGACTGGCTCTTCTAGAAGAGCCAGTGCTCTCAAGCATTAAGCCAGCTCTCCAGTCCCTGTGAGGCATTCTTTATCTAATTTCTTTTGAAACAGGTTCACTTAATGGATATAGATGTACATTTAAACCTTTCTGTCTTACAGAGTTGAAGAGCCTATGAGTTATGGGAACATCATGTACGACAGAAGGGTGATCCGAGGCAACACCTATGCGCTGCCCACAGGACAGGTGGTAAGCACACAGAGTGGCTGGCCTAGCTTAACGCTGTTGTAACAAACACTGTGACAAACGCAGCCAGAGAGGGTAAAGGGTTATTTAGCTTACACTTCTGGGTCACAACCCATCATTGAGAGAAGTCGGGGCAGGACCTGAAGCAGAAATTAGAGCAGAAACCATGGAGAAATGTTTCCGCCTGGCTTGCCCAGCCACCTTTCTCACACAACCCAGGAATGGTGCCTCCCACAGTAGGCTGAGCCTTCACAGCAGTCATTAGTCAAACAGTCTCATGCAGACACGGCCGGCCGCAGCAAATCCAGTCTCAGTAGGTAGCTCCTCAGTTGAGCTTTTCTCTTCCCAGGTGACTCTGCATTTGTGTCAAGTTGACAATGAAAACTAACCAGGACAGTGGTCTAACACAGCTTTCACTTTATCTGTGGTGAAGATCAGTTGTACGTTTGTGTCAGATTTTAATCTGTCACCTAAAACGTTTATAAAATGAAATAAAAATAAATTACTTGAAGAGTGACTTTTTTAAAGACATAAAAGCTGGAGGTGTGGACCATGATAGAGCAGTTGCCTAGCGTGTGTGAGGCCTTCAGTTCATACCCAGCACTGTCCCCCAAGTATGTCTCTATGTATGTGAGCATGCATGTATGTGCACATGTGTGTTGTGTATTAGGTACATATGTATGTGTTGTGTATGTGTGTATGTGTATGCATTGCATAGGCATGTATGCATGTGTATGTGCATGTGTTTGTGGATGCAGCGGTTCTTGCGGGAGTTACTGTTTGATGGGCGCAGAGCTTCAGTTACGGAGGAGTGAACACTCTGAGGGTGAGTGGGCCGTCACAGTGGTGTGGGGGGTTCTGCAGTAGAGCTGTACACACAAGGACAGTAGATGTGGCACCAGTTCACTGATCCCGCCATGCCCACTGCTGCTGTCTTTGCAGTGTACTAAATAACCCTGTTTTCTGTAGTCTGGTCTAAGGGTAAATCCTTTCACTGACCACTATATTTCCCAACATGAAGAAAGAAAAGTAATAACTTTTACATTATACATATTTTCTACAATTATGAGTAATTACTAAAATAAACCCTTTTTTTTTTTAATTCAACAGATTCTAGCAGACCCTCTAAAAGATTCTAAACTTTGACTTTGGATTTTTGTACTAAATTGTTGCAGATCAATTTAAGCAATTCACAGACACCACTATCATGAAGCCACACTGACAGGCATCTGACACATTTAGTTTTRTTTAGATTGTCTTATCCTCTACTACTGATTTTATTTAATCTAAAAGTCTTAACTATGTATCTTTTCATTACACACTCAAAACCACAACACAGGACTRTGCATTGTGTTGTTGTTGTTTTCTGAAGTATTGAGGCTCTTGAGGGTTGGAGGGGTTGTATGTTGTTTTGATTTGGTTTTCTGACACARGGTTTCTCTGTGTAGTCCTGACTATCCTGGAACTCACTCTGTAGACCAGGCTTGCCTGGAACTCAGAAATCCGCCTGCCTCTGCCTCCTGAGTGCAGGATTTAAGGTGTGCACTACAACCACTGGGCTAGGACTGTGCATTTTAAAAATTATTATTTATTTAATGTATATGAGTACACTGTAGCTGTCTTCAGACACTCCAGAAGAGGGCATTAGATCCCATTACAGGTGATTATAAGCCACCATGTGACCATGTGGTTGCTGGGAATTGAACTCAGGACCTCTGGAAGAGCAGTCAGTGCTCTTAACCACCAAGCCATCTCCCCAGCCCTAACCACTGAGCCATCTCCCCAGCCCTAACCACTGAGCCATCTCCCCAGCCCTAACTGTATTTTTTAAAAACAAGCTTCTCTAAATAGTTTTGATGCAGCCTGTTCAGGAAGAGCCCACACATGGGATCTAGACATATTGTGTCACTTTAGCAGTGTAGTGAGCACACTATACCTAGAACAAATGTAAAAATACCTTTATTCAAATAATCAGCATCTTACTATAAAAATCTGCCCTAAAACTTCCTGTTCCTCCTCCTTAGAACTAAAAATGCCTTAAAACACATTCTCAGAAACCCGGAAAGACTTACGGATGCAAGGCTGCAGGCTGGCCAGGGACTTTTTGAGACTCAGTTGAAAAGCAGCATGCACGTGCATTTCCGTGTTTCCTTTCTGCCTCTCCTACGCCATGCTCAGGATGCTGGAGAGCCCATACCCACAGGCACAGCCCCGAGGAGAGAAAGGCAGGCCTACGGATCACACGTCAGCCAGACACTAAAAGAGGAACTGTCCCGACCCTCCCACTGTGTCCGTGAGGCTTGGCAACGTGGGCAGCACTCCCAGCCCACAAACAGCAAGACAGTGCAGACCGCACATACATWGCAAAAGAGTGCGCCTCCACCCCGCCGCTCCTGCTGAGGCACTGTCCACAAACGGAGCAGGAGGCTGGGTCTCCACCCTCACTCGGCCAGGGAGGTAAGTAAWAGGAGATGACACATGTTGGYGCCCTAGTTTTTCTGAGAACTGGTAACAAAAGCAGCACGGAGCTAGGTTTTTACTCTGTCAAAGAGAAGCAACATAGTAGCAGTCAGGCTGCTGTCCCCTGCCCTGCCCCTGCCCCTGCCACAGCCAGACACCAGCGTCAGCACAACTACACCACTACCCAGTACCACTAAGGTGGCTGGAGAGCCTCCTGGGGAGTGAGGCTCTCAGCCTCACTCACACACACCTACTGCAATCAGAACGGCTTCCTACGAAAAGATTGAGTGGAGTGTGAAGTCTCACCACAGAAAGTGCCAAATCTCTAGCAATAAAGAGTTATTCATAAAAACCAAGAGTCTCTTATGAGATAAGCAGTCCAGATACCTGTATGTTTTGCCTCGGATGTGGGGACTATGAGACTTCTAAAGCAGTCATAAATACCTTAACCAGAAGTGAAAAATCATGAACAATTTATGCCAATTAATAAGCAACTTATCAGAGAAATAGGGAATATAAAAATGAACCAAATGGAAATTATAAATTAAAACTGAAATAACCAGAATAAGGAACTCATTACATAGTCAGCAGTGCATCGGAGGCAGTGCTAGAAGAAACTGGTCAACTCAGAAAAAAATAAACTATGTGAAACAGAAAATATTTGAATAAATAAAGATTGAAAATTTCACAAACTTAGCAAGCAATTTAAGATTGAAAAGATTTAGGACACTGTAAGTAAGCCCCAAGGAGAAATCGATGCATGCCAAGCCACCTCAGAATCTAACTCTGGGAATCGAAAAGGAGCTGGAGAGAAACATGTTAAATGGAAAAATCGCTGGCGCTGTACTGACAGGTTTCCCACGGGGGGGGGGGGGGGAGGGGGCTTTAATTGGTCAATAACAAGCCATTTACCTGAGCTCAAGGCTTTTGTTCCAGGAAGCCATGCAATGACGGAGAGGAGATGGCAGGATATTCAGAGCAAACATTTGAATCTCCCATGTAAAGGAAGGAGCAGGAAGGCAGGGTGCCTGGCCTGCTAAGCGGAGCTGTGCCTTTTTAAAACCAGTGGTCACGAGATGGAGCCATTCAGATGTAAAATAGTAGTGAAAACAGCTCAAAGTACCTGAGCCCTGAATGTTAGACATGTTGAAAGTGGATGCCAGAGTGGAGTGCACCTCAGGAATAAGAGTACTGGGCTAATGGGCATGAGGCCCTGGATTTGATTCCAGCTCGGAAAAAACAAAAGAAAATGCCTATTCTACATGAAATTATAAGCACTTACCATGCCCATAGAAGTACAAGAAAAAGGATGTAGAGAAATTTAAAATGGGAAACAAAAATGGCCGTCTAACCCTATCATCTGATACAGTCTTATCGATGATTTTGTTAAACATAGATGGTCTAAATAAAGCAGTTAGAAGTTGGCAGAGATTATAAAAATGGTCCAACTACAATCTGTGTGTAAGAAAAACCCCTTTGATTATAACTATGTCAAAAGTAAAAGGAAGGAAGAAAATATAATATGCAAACCTTAATTCTTATATAAAGATTTATTTTTTAAATTTTGTGTATGTACTTGAGTGTGGGTGCCATTGAAGGCCAGAAGCATCGGGTCTGGAGCTGGACATGGTTCTAAGCCACCTGAGAGAGTGGCACAGTTTAATTACAAATAAAATACACAATGTGATTGGGCAGTTTTACTCTAGATACCAAAAATACAATGCAGAGAAATACTATTAAAAGCTATAAGTGGAAGACAACTCACCCACAAAGATAGACACATCAGAAAAACATCAGATCTTGTAGTAAATACCAAGGAAGTGTTCACGAACTCGAAAAGACCAGTCAGGAGCCAATTGGATGCAATCACACCAGGGTCTTCATTCGAGCTAGCTTGGGCTTAATGAGTGTTCAGGGCTTTTTCTCAGAGGAAAATTCATTTGAGATAAGGTTTTATAGAAAGCGGCAAGCAAGGGTGAGCATGTGTAGCCTGGCAGGCATCTAGTTGTGCTGCTGTGGTCTTTAACAAATTGCTTAGTGCTGGGAGCCAGACCATAAACTTAACTTCTGCTTTCCTCCTAATTGGTGGTAGTTAGGCTGGGGGTGGGCTTATAACCTGGAGGTGCAGATTTGTTAGGAATTAATCTGGTGCTAACTGCTGGATTTATTGGAAGAAAATAACCTGGAGATGCAGGTCTCATTGGGGGTAGCCTAAAAACTGGAGGTAGGCTCAGGTTTTGTTGAAGGATAACTTGGAAACTAATGCTAGGTACCTAATGTTAGTTTACTTGAGTTTAAACATAGGTCAGGTTTTCTAAGATGGAGTCTGAACCAAAAATATTTGGTCTCTGATTTCCCCCTTTCTCTGRCAACTAGAAGGCCCAATCATGGGCCTTCCTGAAGCTCACAGGCTTTGTTATAGAGGGACTGGAGTCGACTTTTCATCACCATAAGTGGCATGAACTGGACTAATTTAGAGTGCATGGATTGGGTTCTGCAGTAATTGCAGCGAGGGGGCTCATCACCAGGATCGCTGTAACCTGTCTTGGGAGAGTTGGAAGGGTGCCTGGTAGCCTTCCATTTCCCCACTGGTCTGTTTCATCCTCAACTGCAAATGAATCTGCATTTCAAGCCTGAGTATGAGGAATCCTTGCTGCAATCCCATCAACCTTCAGGGCAGTAGGAATTGTAGAGAAGGATGACATGGACTTTTCTAGGGAGCTCAAGTAACCACTGTTGGTCTTTTGAGTAGGACCTAATCTCCAGGCTGGAATCAGTGGGTTTCTGGAAGTGGACCTGTTTTGTAGAGTGCATGAAGTTTAGGCCAAATATGTTTGTACGTCCATTGGACACCTTCGAGATCATTCAATAATTGGCAGTCATCTGCTTCTGCAGTAACCTCTGCCTGTAGGTTGGGGATAATGAGGAGAGGTGAACCAAACATAACTTCAAAGGGAGGAGACTCATCTGGTAGGGGAGTTTCTGTAAAGGGCAAAGGGGAGAAGAGTCACCCAGTCACCATCAGTCTCCAAGGTCAGTTTAGTTAAAGTCTCTTTCAGGGGCTGGAGAGATGGCTCAGCGGTTAAGAGCACCGACTGCTCTTCCAGAGGTCCTGAGTTCACTTCCCAGGAACCGCATGGTGGGTCACAACCATCTGTAATGGGATCTGATACCCTCTTCTGGTGTGTCTGAAGACAGCCACAGTATACTCATTTAAATAAATAAATAAATAAATAAATAAATAAATAAATAAATAAATAAATAAATAAATGTCTCTTTTAGGGTTCTGTTCATCCTTTCTACCTGTCCTGAATTCTGGGGTCTGTAAGCACAGTGAAGTTTCCAATCAATCCCCAGAACATTAGCTAATCCCTGACTTACCTGGGACACAAATGCACAAATGTCCATTTTCTGACCTCATAAGCCGAGGAAAGCCATACCTTGRAAGAATGTCTTCTATTCGTTTCTTTGCTACAGTCTGAACAGTCTCATGCTTAGTTGGGAAAGCTTCAGTCCATCCTGAAAAGGTTTCTACGAACACAAGCAAATCTTTGTACCCGAATTTTCCTGTTTTTACCTCCATGAAGTTCGTTTCCTAATAGACTCCTGGGTTGGTGCCCCGGTATCGAGTACTGGGGCTCTTCCCATTGGCACACATATTTGTCAATTGACAGGCCTTACCATTGGTAATAATTTCAGCTCTTTTCGAATCAGCATCTCTAATTCTGATGTGGGATGGGCAGACTAAATCCTGCATTCTTCAGGCACCTATGTGTGAAGATCTTTTTCAGGATGCATAGACTTATTTTGTCTGGTACAGTTAGTTCGCATCAAGCTGTCCTCCGCCATCCCTTATGACCCTGAGACATGGGCAGGTTTCTGGCCCAGATCACATCTTCTGTAGTATAAATAGGCTGGTTAGGAAGTGTGGGGTCTCCTGGGTCTAGGGCAATGAAGGCCTTGAGGGGCCCAGTTTCTACAGCCACTCCGCCAGGCTGTTTCATCTGCCTTGTTGTTGCCCTCTGAGATGGAGTCTCTTTCCTTTTGATGCCCTGGACAGTGAATGATGGCCAGCTCTTTAGGCTCCCATAGAACCCTGTAGGGAAAGGATTTACTCTTTATCCTTAGTAGTCTTTCTTTCTGCCATCAGAAGGTCTCTCCTATAAATAGTCCCATGGATATGAGTGGTAGCGAAGGCATACAAGCTATCCATGTAAATGTTAAGTCGCTTATCTTTCCCCAACTCTCGCCTTGGTTAGAGCTATTAATTCAGCTTTCTGTGCTGATGTTGTAGCCAGGAGTGCCTCTACCCATTGATCTCAGTGTTTGAGACTACCACTGTCCCAGCATACCTCTGTCCGTCCTGAATGAAGTTACTACTATTGGTAAACCATGTTGTCTCTGCATCTATCAAGAGGTATCTTGAAGATCTGGTCTGGTCCCTGGATGTGGGCCAGGATTCTGAGCAGTCACACAGTGGCCCTTCAAGATCTGGATCAGGCATCAGGGTAGCTGGGTTCAGGGCAGTTGGGGCCTGAAAGATTATCCTAGGAGGGTTTAAGAGGGGAGACTGGTAAAGAGTTACTCTGGCATTGGTGAACTGTCAATGGGGGGGGGGGCGCTGTTTAAGTACCCCTTCAATAGCATGAGGCRTGGCAATGGTTAGGCTTTAGCCCAATGACAGTTTGTCAGCATCCTTGACCAAGAGGGCCATTGCAGCTATGATATGTAAGCAAAGGGACCAGCCTCTGGCCACTGAGTCTAATTTCTTTGRGGGGTAGGTCACTGGTCAGCACCAGAGCCCAAGAGTCTGTGCGTCAATACCCCTTTACTACCCTAGATCTCTTATCCATGAAGAGGTGAAAGGGCTTCGTCACATCTGGCAACCCCAAGGCGGGTGCAGAAATTAAGACCTTTAAGGCATTGAAGGCTTTCTGATGTTCTTCTGTGTAGTGGGAGGTACTGATTCCCTAATTGGTTCTTTTTTTTTTTTTAAGATTTATTTATTTATTTCATGTATGCAGGTACACTGTCACTCTCTTCAGTGACACACCAGAAGAGGGCATTAGATTCCATTACAGATGGTTGTGAGCCACCATGTGGTTGCTGGGATTTGAACTCAGGACCTCTGGAAGAGCAGTCAGTTCTCTTAACCGCTGAACCATCTCTCCAGCCCCCTAATTGGTTCTTAATTCTTTTTTAATTTTTTATTATATTCAATATAATATATATTTTTATACCAGTCATCAAAATGCTGAACATGTTATTAAATGAACATAAAAAGATAAAGTCTTTTTATTTGTTTGTTTACTTTGTTTTTAGTAGAGCTTAAAATCTTGGCTCTAACTGTGGTACAAATGTGTCAACAAAGAAGGCGAGAGCCAATTGCTGGGCAAAGGGTAAAGGTGGGACTTCCAGATCCCAGGAGGAAGAGAGGAGGCGCAGGGACAGAGGCAGCTTTTTGAGCGATAAGCACATAGCAACCATGTGTCATCTTCGGGTAGTGAGAACGGCGGTCTCGCCACCGTCAGATGGCTGATACAGACAGCTGGCAACTGTTATCCAGCAAGTTCTAAGACAATAAAGCTGTCAATCCACTGGCGCTCAGGAGGAACAGCACTCTCAGGGTATAAGGGTGAGAGACTGTTAGGTAAACATCCATAACTTAGTTACTTCTCTTAAGTCTTCTACTGGTCTAGAATCATTAGTTCCAGGCTTCTCGACTGGCAGGAGAGGGGTGATCCAGGCCGATTGAAATAGTCTCAGGATCCCCACTTTTAATAGCCTRCTGATATGGGGAGCAATACCTTCCTTAGCAATCAGGGGCATGGGGTACTGTCAGACCCATATAGGCTCAGCCCCTGGCTTAAGCTAAATCCAAATTGGGGTCCAATGATTAGCCATCCCGACTCCTCCTGTCTCTGCCCAAGCATTGAGGAAGCGATCTAGCCAAGTAGTAATTTCATCCTCTGAGGTGCGGAGGGGCTCAAAACAACTGCTTTATTCTGCTAGAGAGGTGGTCAGGACATGAATAAGCTTCCCTTCTGAATCTAATAGTTTGGCTCCTTCTGGGGAGAAATGTAGTTGTGCCCTCATTTTTGTCAACAAATCTCTCCCCAATAGAGGGTAGGGGCATTCAGCTACAACAAGGAATGAGTAGGTTACCCTGCCCACTCCCAAGTCACTGTTCTTCTAGTAGTCCATGAGTGCCGTTGAGTTCCTATTGCCCCTCGGACCCAGGAGTTCTTTGAAGAAACTTTACCTTCAGGATTCAGCAAGACAGAATTTTGGGTTCTGCTGTCAACAAGGAAACTGGTAGGCTTCCCCTCCACTTTTAGGGTTACCCTGGGTTCAGGGAGGGGGATCCGAATGCCATCCCCCTATCTTCTAAGAACAGGATTTGGATAAACAACCGCTTCTTCTTCTTCTTCTTCTTCTTCTTCTTCTTCTTCTTCTTCTTCTTCTTCTTCTTCTTCTTCTTCTTCTTCTTCTTCTTCTTCTT
>BDUI01011056.1:2739-24166 GCA_002335545.1 Apodemus speciosus
CTATATAAATACAGCCAACTGACCTTTGACAAAGGCTCAAATACAATGTACAATGGAGCAGGAACAATCTTTTTGATGAAAAGCACAGAAACAGCTGGACATCCTTAAGCAAAGCACAAATCTCCATAGAGATCAGACATTTTTCACAAA
This sequence comes from Apodemus speciosus, assembly GCA_002335545.1. Classification (NCBI taxonomy): domain Eukaryota; kingdom Metazoa; phylum Chordata; class Mammalia; order Rodentia; family Muridae; genus Apodemus; species Apodemus speciosus. Next base: position 2,890 of record BDUI01011056.1, read on the forward strand.
AGCACATTGGAAATGAATCTATGTATAAAACACAAACCTGAGCTAGGCATGATGGCACATGCCTTTAATCCCAGCCCTTCAGAGAGAGAGTCAGAGACAGGTGTATCTCTGTGAATTCCAAGCCAGCCTGGCCTAAATAGCCAGCTATAGGGGAGTATGGTTACACAAAGAGACCCTGTCTCAAAAATCAATCAACATACAAACACAAAACTATTAAGYTCCAGAAGATCTGTGTAGGAAAAAGACAAAATGCCCTTGGGTATGCAATGACTGTTTTTTATAYAATACCAGATATTACACTTGAACAAAGTAACTGATGAGATAGACTCAATTTAACACAAATTTCTGCTCTCAAAAAGACAATTCCAACAAAATAAAAAACAACCCSAGGGCTGTGAGAAAATATTTGAAAAAGACGTATCAGTTTAGAATATACAAAATTATTAAAACTCAGCAAGTCTGGTTGAAAAATGAGCCAAGGAAAAGGGAAGGCAGTGAGATGGTGAGGGTCATGTATTATTTAGTATGATATACTAAAAGATAAAATTTAATACTGAGCCCAGACCCTTAACAGATATGTCATCAAAGAGGACACCCAGGTGGGAAAAAAAATGAGCAGATGAAAACCTGCTTTGCCTCATGCCACCAGGAAAATTCAAATGACAACAATGTCCTGCGCTCACACTCTTACACAGGAGACTGACAATGCTTGACACCAGCCAGGGCTGGATCCATGAAAAAGCTCACTGATGGCGGGTGAGAAACTTGCGGCACAAACCCACTGAAAGACAGCTTGACAGCAGCTTACAGAACTAAGTATACTCTTGCCACACAATAAAGTAATTGATTCATTTGGTATTTACCCAAAGGGTTTGAAAACTTGTGTCTGCACAAAAACTCACACAGGGATGTTTATGATAGTTCACATAATTGTCTAACTGTGAAGACAAGCARGGTGCTCTTCATCAGGCGAATGGATAAACTAGAAGAGACTGTGGGTATCCAGATAACAGAATAATGTTTGGTACTAAAAGGAGCTGTCAAACCATGAAGGACTGGGTGAAAGAAGGCAATCTGAAGGAACAAAGTATCATGATTAATTGATTCTCTTCCTCTTTTTACTTTTAATTATATCAAACTGTTTCTTTTGTTTGTATTAGTCTTACTACAATATTATCTCTATAATGAGATCATGGCAGCAGCAGAAAGGTCAGTGGTTACCAGGAGCTAGTGGGTAGGAGGTAGGTAGGTTGACTGGACAGAATATCGAGGATTTATAGATCAGTAACAATACTTCACAGGTCATTATAATGATGGCTGTAATACATCACAGCTTGTCCCAATCAGAGAACCAACAGCACCTAGAGTGGAGCTTAATGCAGACGAGAGGCCACAGGTGGTCATTTTGTTTGTTTCTCCATTGCTTGGAACCAATTTGCCACTCAGTGGGAGGAAGACTCTGTCAATGGCTGTGCCTGGGTGAGGGTAGTTTGGGTGGTATATGAAAAATATTTGCATCTTTCTTGTTGTTTTTCTGCTAACTTAAAACTACTGTAAGTAAAGTTTGTTTTTAATGAGTTTTATGTTTTCATACACAAAATAGATAATGTTGTAGCAGGAATGAGAAAAACAAAAGAAACAATAAATAGATACAACTAAAAGAAAAAAGATGAAGATAATTATGAAAGATGACATATATTTGAGTTCCTAGGATGAGAGCAGAATCTCTCTGACAATGTGTTTAAGAGACTTGAAAAAGTGGGTATCAGAATTGCTTAGAAGAAATAGAAAACCTTATCATGCCAACAACCATTACAAAAACTAAATTCAGAGCTGAAATTCTCCCCCATCAAACTCCAGACATAAACTCCAGACAGAATTACAGAATAATTTACCAAGTAATGAAGAAATAGACCTTGCACACACTGTTGGGAGAGCTTAAAAGTATAATAAAATAGACATAGGGGCTAGATAAGAGGGTCCATGCGTAAGAGCAAGTGCTGCTCTTGCAGAGGACCCAGGTTTGGTTCTCCAGACCCAAACTGTGCAGCTCACACAGGCCAGGGGATCTGACACCATTTCCTGGTCTCCACGGGCACCTGCACACACATGGCACACATACATACACACAGGCACATGCACACAAGCACACACGCATACACACATATACATACACACAAAATAAATATCTTTAAATGGATTTCTTTAAAAAGCTATATATTCAACTCATTTCATGTAAATATACTCAAAAGCGGCAAGAACCAGATAAGACAAAATATAGAGCCAACTCATCTATGAAGATGAATGCTAAAGTTAAAAGTAAAATGTTAATTTAATTTATACATAGATYGAGAAACACACAGGATGGTCATGGAGTGGGCTTAACTCTGGAATAAAAAGAAAGTTCCACCTTGGAACAACCAAAAGGATTTCTTTCTTTCTTTTTTGAACAGACTAATATAGAGAAAACAGCTGATAATATATCAAAAATACAGAAATAGCAAGTGACCAACTATATATTCATTAATGATTTAAAAGGCCATTTTGGCAAGAAATACAAATATCTTAACTCGACAATGGGCTCTATCAAATCCTACTGGAAAAATAATATTTAATGCTGCAACACCCAAGAACCCTATTAGATGTGGGAGTGAGATGGGAGACAATTTCTGCTACTTCACACCACCACACCGGAAGTCATGGCTGATGCAACAGGTGAGAGAAGAAGAAAAAAAAACCCATTGTTTTGGGAACAAAAATGCAATACTTCCACATGCATAAGGATGACAGACTTATGTGACAACCCAGAATATGGCATAGAAAAACAAGTAGGACTTTCTAAAATCTTTATACTGGAACAGCATATGAATTAGTAATATTTCTTCATTCTAATAACAGTGAGGTAGAAACAAAAGCATTAGTAATAAAACTATGATGTGGGTTGGAGAGATGGCTCAGCAGTTAAGAGCACTGACTGCTCTTCCAGAAGTCCTGAGTTCAATTCCCAGCAACCACATGGTGGCTCACAACCATCTGAAATGGGATCCAACGCCCTCTTCTGGTGTGTCTGAAGACAGCTACAGTGTACTCACATACATAAAATAAATAAATAAATCTTAAAACAAAAAACTACAATGTAGAAGGAATGACCCTAGTAGCAGAGGCAACAGCTCTGTTGGAGACGGCAGAAGGAACGATTAAAGAACATAATGGAGACACGGAATATAAACGAGGAGGGGTGGGAGATACTCTGCATGAATGGATTCTTGAAGCTCAATTTCTTTTTATGGAACTTGGAAACTCATTTCTAAAATCCATCTAACAAAAGCAGATGAGACAGTCTTGGACAATGATACAGAGTAGCAGGTTCTAGGGAAGAAATGTTTGTCTTACTTCCCATCCTAGCCCCAGCACCTGTAAAGGTGATGTCTGGAGAAGAAAAAGAGTTGTCCCAGTATATATGGTTTTGGAGTGTTTATTACAGTTTCTGAACTCAGAAAAGGGAACAGCATCACTTGTTAAAACATAAGCAACTTTTTATTTTTTCCAGGTCTGGATTCCAAATCTTGGAGGATATGAAGGAGGAAAATTTCAGGTCATTCTGAAATCTGGTGTTCAAGGTAAAACAGACATTTCATACTCATCTCTTTGTGTCCCAAGCACACAAGATTTTATAAGAACCCTTCTAGGAAACTGGGGTGAATTCTGCCTCCTAAGTTCCCGTACCACAGAAATTTTGAATCTCCAAAAGCAGGAGCTTAGAAACTTTTTTTTGTAAAAGTGGACACAGAGAGGCCCAGGAGAATCCCCAAACAACACAGACTACTGCTATTACTCCCCACAGCAATGCTGTGGTCGTAGGACATAGAGCAATTGAGCTGGACCTGGGCTGAAAGCTTTCCTTCTGGTGGCTGCTTTTCACAGTGCTGGAAGGTGCTGCACAGGTTCCAGGAGGATAAAAGGTATCCACAGTCTCACCCAGCTATGTATGGACCTTCTGCGTACAATACTGGCCCACCTGGAAATAGATGTCCACTCGTACACTACGGGATTACCTGTTACGGATTTGAGTTGTGGTACTGTAAACCTAGTCGAAAGGTCATGACTCAGAGAGTCATGTGTYCTACTGAGAAAGCTACCACTGTTGTTTTACTAAATGGACCTATTTGCTGGTCAACGTTCCTTCTCAATTCAATATTTGTGCTTATGCCCATAGAGAAGTGTTGTGCTCAGCTTCAGCCAGAGAAGCAGCTCCTTCTCTTTCCCCTCCTCCTTTTCCTCCTCCTCTTTTGCTCTTCTCTCTTCTTTCTTTCTCTCTCCCTACCCCCAGCGGCAGAGGCATGTAACCCATCAAAGTGCTGATAATTAGTGACTGTTAAATGCTCATCTCTAAATGGGACATCTAAATCACCCCCTTAAAGGTTCAGAAAGCATCCGGAGGAGAAAGAGGAAAGAATGTAAGAGCGAGAGAAAGATCTGGAGCACCGCGGGAGTACTGTCTTCTGGGAATGGAGCACTGCGAGCACTGTCTTCTGGGAATGGAATGGCAGTTGCTCTCAGGAGTGCACAGCAGCTGTGAATACCAGCACACGGCTGGTACAAGGTTGGACCCTTCCGCATTCTAGTATGGACTGGAGAAAGACGCTATCTCTTCCTGGGGATTTATAGGTGGTCAGCGATTGCTGGGGGAGGGGTCAACTCATGAGGCCACATTTTTTTTTCTCAAATGAGCTAATTTCCTCCAGCGATGTAGCTACTGGTTGTCCACACTTTACTAAATAACCCCTCACCCATACTCCTGATGCAACCCTAATTAAACTCACTGGACCACCAGTACAAAGGACATGAGAGCAGAAGGGGGAGGAACTGGGAAGAGGACGGGAATCAGCGGGAGCAGAAGGGGCACAAGAGAGAGTAACAACGGATGAATATGATCAACATACATTATATACGTGGATGAAAATGCTCCAGTGAAACCCATTATCATGTAAGCTGACCTTAAGAGAGAAACTAAAAAGGTACCCGTTATTATTTCAATGAGAATAATCAGTATTTGAGCAATTGAAATATGTAAAACATAATAGCATATAATGCACAATGACATACTCGGTGAATTGTATGTCCCTGTAAAACAAAGCAAAATTCCATTTCTTTAACCGTCATCTTGAATCATGTTTATGAGAACTAAAAAGCATAGGAATATCTCCTTAAACTCATGCAAATACTTCACTTTAATAAACTTTCTCTTTCATAGACATATCCCTTTTCAACTTTGTAAACTGGCTTGTACTCACATCCTCTCTGCTTTTCTTTATTCTTTTGACCTTCTTCTCTTCCCATATCAATGTCTTAAAAGGGTTTTTAAAATGTTATCTAGTATTTAGAATTTTACACCCTGAACCTGCATCTTTGAGAACAACTTTCTTCCTCCCTCCTCTCCTCTCCCCCTTCTCCATCCCCACCTTCAGATTGAGTGTGATAAATTTTCTGCTGCCCTGAAGCAGGCTTTCTCAGGAGTGGATTTGGCTTTCTATTCATTTGGACATGGAACTACTTTGCAAATATCCTCCTCTGCCTGTGCATTGCGTGATTGTCAGCTACTGGGGAAAAAAAATAACAAGGATCCGGCTTCCATTTCTTGTGTAATTTCTCTACTGAGCCCAGAAGACTGACTAAGACTGAATGGTGTAAGGTATGCTTCGCGCAGGGGTGCTTAATAAATATTTTAAAACAGTATTAAAGTGTTGAATAAATTTGACAGCGGTGCCGTTGCTCATCACTTCAGTGCCAACACTTTCCGGGCCCTGTCACTGCTTAGCAACCATTCCCCCACATACCTACATGTCCCGAGAAGTCTGAGCCAAGCGGAAGCTCCCTTTCGATCTAGCTTTCCTTGCTGGAGCTATTGTTTGCATTGTTGCCTCCAGAGGAGTGTTTTATGGTTACCTAATACGGTTACCTGTTGTGTGCCTTGAAGTTGATCTTTCCCCTTGATAGTGTGTGTGGGTGGGCGGAGGAGGGGTGTGGGGAGGAGGTAAAGGAGGGTTAGTGACAGGGGGTGGAGGATTGGAGGGGGGATGGGGGTGGGAGCTGCAGAGGTGATGAGAGCTGCATGCCTTACCTTCGTTTACTCTCCAAATCGTCTTTCCTGTTTTCATTCTCTTGAAACAGGTTTGTGGGTATACTCAGGCTGGCCTTGGGCTCAAATCTCCTGCCTCAGCCTCCCAAGCCTTGGGTTTGAGGAATGCACTTGTATTCTGCTGCTTACCTTCCTATCTGCAAGGACTTCTTTTATTTTCAGCACCTTAGGAGTGCTAAGGATTTAAGAGCGGTGTTTTGTTTTGTTTTGTTTGCATTTTAACTAAGATATTTATCCAGGAGTTTCATTCTTTATTATTTTGTGTTCTACTACAGCCCGGTAACGCTTGGTCTGTAATCCCACTCTCCTATTTAACAGTATTTTATGTCTACAAAAGATAAGCTTATAATCAGGTGGTGATGAACTGGTCTGCCTCCATCTTAGGTTTAAAAGCCATCTGATAGCAAAGACAAACTAAGTTCGTTAACTAAAGCTGTTATTTAATCAAGGATTGAGCTATGCCCCACCCTATAGCCTTAACTACAAATGGTTCTGCCTGTTCCAGGAGTGGCAATCGCATTTTTGTTTCAAAAAGTTAATGTTCATCTTGCAAAAGACTTGTATAGGTACTTTGTATGACTACCTGCCGTTATGTCTGCCTTTGTGTCTTTGTTTCAGGAGACTAACGTATTATGGTTATATCCTGTTCCTGTAACTCCACCTATTTTGTCACAAACCCCCATTTAAAGCCCCCCTACCTCTGAGCTATCAAAACCTTCCTCACATTCAGTGAACCTTGCCTTGAGGGGAGGCAGCTCGTGTGCACGAATAAATACCTGGCTTTAGTTAATCTGGACATGATGATCTGAGTCGGTGGTCTTTCTCCTCCGATCTTTGGGATTAACAGTGGACTGGTCCTACAGTAGTAACTTTTAGAAAAGCTTATTCTCATTTTTGTTTAGAGTGGGACAAAGCTAGGGAAATGTTTGAAAAGCAATTTCATTGTTTTCAATGTCTCATTTAACTCCAACAACCTTGCTAGGAGTGCAGGGTCAAGGTCATTTCTCCAGGATAAGAAAAAGGAAATTTGGGAGACACTAATGACCTTCTACAAGGTCACCCGGTTTAGATGAATCCACCCTGTAGAACTTCAGGAGCCACAGACAACCTTCCCTGTCTCGTCTAGTCTGCTCAACTTCAGGAAATCAGCTCTGCAAGCAAGCAGTAGCACAGAGAGAAAAGAGTTTTAACACCAGATAAGAGAGGAGGCAAACCTAGAAACAGTGTGCGCACGCGCAGAATATGCGTGACGAGGGGCGTGAAGGGAGGCTTAGGAAAGGCTCCGCCCCGTCTTGAACTCCACCTCTCTCCCGCCCCTTCCTGCCTGAACGCGCTGTGTGCGCGCGCAGGCGCACTTCCTGAGCCTGAAGGTCAAACTAAAGAGGGCAGACCTTAGATCCGCGCAGGCGCAGATGTGCGCCGGGAGCCAAGATGTCGGGTTCCAAGTATAAGCCTGCGCCCCTGGCCACTCTCCCCAGTACCCTCGACCCTGCCGAATATGACGTGTCTCCAGAGACCCGAAGGGCGCAGGTCGAGCGCTTGAGCATAAGGGCCCGGCTTAAACGGGAGTATCTGCTTCAGTACAACGACCCCAAACGCCAATCGCACATCGTGAGTGGGGCCGGGCGGGACTGTGGACCGGGGCAGCCGCATCTCGCGTGGGCACACGCGGGGCCGCCCAGCTCCAATCCGTGTGCTGGACACCGGCCCCTAGCCGCACAGCCCTGGGCCCTTCAACCTCGGCCTTTGGCTCAGTGGTCAAAGGGATTGGGCTCCGGCTGCAGACCCAGCTGGCCTTGCGTCCTGGCTTGACGTTTTCCCTGATTCGGAGAAACTCGTTAAACTGCATAGACTCGGCTTTCTTGTCTGAAACATGGCCATAATATGGTCCTTCATATCTTTTGAGGCAGATTAACACGTGACTAATCTAGCACAGTATCTTCCTGGAAAAGGGCGTGTTTAGGCCCGGTCATCCCAAGTGTACAGCATAAAAAACTGTTTTGTGCCTTTTCAGCTCATAACTCTCAAGGACACTTCTTTCTCTTGAGAATAGGGGTTGTTCAGATTAAGTGTGTTACAGAACACGAGGCCTGATGTATTCGGCTTTGGAATCAGACCTCATGGCCTCATAAACTAACTATGATAAACTATCATAAACTATGATCCCTGGGCAATTTCATAATCTCTCGCAAACCATAGCTTTTTTATGTTCTGCTGGAAAATGGTGTGCATTCGTCATAGAGTTGTGAAATCGAATGAGAAAGTATGTAGCATCACTAATACATGTCACTAAATGATATTTTAACAAGTGTGCTTTTCGACAGTTTCCTCTTTAAAAGCTGTCTAAATAACTCAAATGGGATTTTTTTAAAATGAAGATTCTCCAACAATTGCATACATATTCTCTATAATTTTTGAAAGTTATGAGAACAACCAAAGGAAAGGTACACTATGTGGCCAGATACAGTACTACTTTCCAGTGGTTCAGATCTCCAGGCCCTCCAGCCACAGCCTCACATACTAGGGTTCCTGACACTTGAAACCCATTGGCTAGCCTGAAAAACATTTAAAAAATTAAATGTCATAACCATTCACAGAAGTACGCTGTGTTACTCTCTTGGCTTTCTAGATGAGACTGTAAGGACAGTTACACCCAGAAACAGGTCACACCCCCTAGTTTGTATGACACTGTCATCATGCCCAGATATACTATCCTTAACAACAACAAAGGCCTGCCTTTGTTACAGGGTGAAAGAGATACACCTGCTCTATACTGTACACATAGTTGCTCTTGATGTGCTAGATAGTATGGTATTATTATTAATAAGTAACTTATTTTTCAGACAGGGTCTCTATATACAGCCCTGGCTGTCCTGGAAACTAGTATGTAGAACAGGCTGGCCTTGAACTCACAGAGATCCACCTGCCTCTGCATTGTGAGTGCCTACATTAAAGGCATGGACCGCTACACCGGGCTGGTTTGTTTGTTTAATTTTTTTAAAGTAGCTAGAATATAGCCCCAGTCAGGTGTGACATCTGTTTTTTTAAACCCTGTAGCCTAGGGCAGTTTCTATTTCTCATCTTTAGTGGAGATGAAGATACCAGCCTCTTTAGCTGTTCAGTTAATCACTCACCAGCCAAAACATGTGGATCCCTTTGTCTTTAGGGATAACTAATTTGGTCAAATATAACTGCTCAGGACCTATTATGAGACTAAAAAGCTGAGGTCGGCGTACAAAGCCAGCTGGAAGTCCATTTCCTTATAGAGCTAGCTGTCTTTGTAATGGGGATGACAAACACTAAGTTCGTTAGAACTCTAAATCATTTGGTGTGTGAGATGATGGTGCAGAAAAGAAGGGTGGAATCTGCCCTGTGTGCGTGCGTGCGTGCGTGTGTGCGTGCAGCAGCGAAGGAAGCACCTGTTTGGAGCATGGCTTTGGGTGTCTTGTGTATATTTGTCTGTTTTGTAGTGTTTGGGATCAAATCCATGGTCTCACAGGGTAGGGAAGCACTCTACCACTGAGCCACAGTCCCATCAGAGCATGGCATTTTAAGTAAAGATCCGAAAGAAGTGAACCAAAGGAGTTAGCTTGAGGGAGGAAAAGAGCGTGCCAGTTAGAAGAGACTGTAAGTACAAGGCCAGGGGTGTGCTTGGCAGCTCAAGTCTTTAGTATATTTCAAAATATACCAGAGAGYTAATTCAGAATATATTAGTAGTCCTGGTAGTTTGGAGGCAGAGCCAAGGTTTATTTTTTGTCCTTTAAAATTAGTATCATTATTAATTGTATTATTTTATTTTATATTAGATGCATTGATGGGAATTTCATACAGTGTATTTCAATGATGAACTTTTGTTTTTGATGAGATCGTTATGGATAAAATAGTGGTGTTGGGGGGGGGGGCACAGTGACAAACCGAAGTTAAAGAGCTCCCTGGGACTTGATCACACCAGACTTTGTATGACACTGTAAAGATCCCTACTGAGAAGGGAGTCACATAACGGAGACTTACATCTTAATAAAATCTCTCGAGTTTGTTTCCTTAAGGGTCGTCTGTGAGGGAGTGAGGGCAGTGAGGAATGAACCAGGAGGCTTTGCAGCAGTTAAATCCCGTGGTTAAAGGGCGCTGTGACAGTAGTGGAGGTGGTAAGGTGTGGTGAGTACAGGACGGGCGATATCGAAAGTAGGTCCAGCCGGGCGCACTGTCAGGTGGATGCATGCCCTGTAGGAGACAGGTAGCTCCAAGGTCAACAACGGCCCTTTTGCTAGAGGAATGTGACCGGAACACACGTGGTGGTGGACTGAGAGGAATGTTGATCAGATCAGGGTATGGTACTTTTGGGATGCCTGGGTAGATTGCGAGTTTAACATAGAGGTCTAGGGCTAGAGGAAGGTGGTTGGTAGCCATGCCCATAAGGGCTTAAAGTCATGTGACCAGATGACCTCTTTCATGGAGTGAATGTGTGTAAGAGAGCCCGGCAAAAGCTAAGGCCCAGTGCTAAAAGACTGAAAAACAACAGAAGGAAAAGAACAGAAGAGATGAAGGGAGAATGGGCAGAGGGGAAGGAAACCAAGCAGAGGTGGACTCAGGAAGTACAGAAGAAAGTGAGGGCTTCACCACACCGGAGGCCGGCTGCTGGCTGCTGGCGTTCCACTGGACACTGAGTGGGGTCGTAGAAAGCGCCGGGTCCCTTCCCCCATTTACTTAATTCATTTTTTTTAACATTTTTTTTTTAGTGTTATGTTTGGCTTTTTAAATTTTTGTTTATTTAATTTATGAGGGCTTTGCTGTACATTCATCCACAGACCAGAAGAGGGCGTCAGATCCCCTTAAACATGGTTGTGAGCCACCATGTGGTTGCTGAGAATTGAACTCAGGACCTCTGGAAGAGCAGTTGTCGGATCTTAACCACTGAGCCATCTCTCCAGCCTACTTAATTCATTTGTATGAGCATTTTGTCTGCATTTCTGTATGTGTACCACATATGTGCCTAATGCCAGAAGAGGCCAGAAGTAGACACTGGATGGTTTGGAACTAGACTTAGGGATGGTGGTGAGCCACTGGATGGGCTTGGGAACTGAACCCAGGTCCTCTTCAAGAGCAACAACTAACCACTCTTGACCACTGAGCCATCTCTTCAGCCTCTTTACCCCGGTCTTGATCATGAAGTTACTGGTATTTTGTGAAATGAAATGTCTATTTCCAGAAGACAGATCTGGAAGCTATTAAAGTACAGAGCAGTGAGTGATGGGTGAATTGGGAGGTCTCACTGTGTGGCATTCAGATGCATTCTTTAGCAGAAAAGCAGATGCATTTCATCGTCTGGCCTTGACCTGCTGGTTCCAGTTATTATTATGAACCTTCTGCCCTAGTGTGAGGTGCTAATACTATCCATTTCTAGAGCAGCAGAAGGTTAGTTTTAGACTTCTCTGAGTGCTCGCGAGCTGTAGCTGTCCACCTTGGGGTCAAACTGCTGTAACTCAGTTTAGTTTGAAATGCAAATGTCAGAGTTATTTCAGTCTCGCCAATCCTGGCTGCTTGGTGCTGGCGAAGACCTCAGATGCTCATGCTGCATACTGAAGACTAAAGCTGATTTTATTTGCTTATTTTAATCTGCCAGTTAATTGGAGAGAATAATTTTGTAAAATCACTTGGGGATTTAGCTAATTAAGTTTAATTATGTGTTTGGGGTAGATTTGCTATTCTTAGGAGATTATTTTAGTATAAATATATTAAATTATTTTTTTTCTTAGCCAAGATAAGCTGATTATTTTTTGACAATTTTGACCTTTTGACCTTTTTTCGTCCTTTCTTTTCTTTTCTTTCTTTTTCTTCCTTCCTTCCTTCCTTCCTTCCTTCCTTCCTTCCTTTCTTTCTTTCTTTTTTTTCAAGACTTTTAATAGTGTAGAAGGTAACAGTTTATTTTTCAAACATCAGCCAAGTTAGTTTAGAAACTTACGGTTCATGGTGAGAGGTATAGCTCAGCATTAGGGCTCGTGCCTCGTTTACACGGTGCTCTTAGTTTGATCTTCCGAAAAAAGGAAAGCAAAACCATATACTTCAGAGTTAGAGTAAGCCTGCTTTCATCGTCCTGCAACTGACTTTGCAGGGAAGGCCTGTTGTGACAGCATTAGAAAGGGTGCTAGAAGCAAAGTAGGAAGCTTGACAGAGCATCTGCGGTCTCTCTTCCTCAGGCCTGCGTGTGGTTCTCATGGCCACTTCTAAGAAAGAGACGGAGGATAAGTCTAAGGGACACTTGAAAGCAATGAGAAGGGGGAGGTGGCTTCTCTGCCAGTTTACAGTTAGGAATCTTACCTTGGCCGGGCAGTGGTGGCGCACGCCTTTAATCCCAGCACTTGGGAGGCAGAGGCAGGTGGATTTCTGAGTTCGAGGCCAGCCTGGTCTACAAAGTGAGTTCCAGGACAGCCAGGGCTATACAGAGAAACCCTGTCTCAAAAAACCAAAAAAAAAAAAAAAAAAAAGGAATCTTACCTTGTAATAGAACGCTAGAGGGGAGAGAAGAGTCTTTACATCATGCAGGATGTATATAGGATCATCAAAAAGTTGGGGTTTTTTTTGTTTTGTTTTTGGTTTGTTTGTTTGTTTGTTGTTTTGTTTTTTGGTTTTTTGAGAGAGGGTTTCTCTGTGTAGCCCTGGCTGTCCTGGAACTCACTCTGTAGACCAGGCTGGCCTCGAACTCAGAAATCCACCTGCCTCTGCCTCCCAAGTGCTGGGATTAAAGGCGTGCGCCATCACTGCCCGGCCAGAAAGTTGTTTTTGATCATAGGTGGTGCACACCTAGGATCCCAGCACTTGGGAAGCTGAGACACAGGAGGATTGAGGTTAGCCAGGGCTACAGAGCAAGACCATGTTTAATAAAAACCAAAACCACAAAAGAAAAGGGAAAAAGGGGGGTGGGGAGAAAATAAAGTAGTAGTAAAATAGTACAATTTAATAGTAAAATAGTAGAAACCAGTCAGGTGAGAGCCATGGCACAGTCCTAGGGTCCCAGACCTGGGAGGGAGAGATCAGAAAGCCAGGGGTCAGGGTTGGTGTGCTCCTTCACCACAGCCCCGAGGGGTGCTCCTTCACCACAGCCCCGAGGGGTGCTCCTTCACAGCCCCTAGGGGTGCTCCTTCACAGCCCCTAGGGGTGCTCCTTCACCATAGCCCCGAGGAGTGCTCCTTCACAGCCCTGAGGGGTGCTCCTTCACAGCCCCAAGGGGTGCTCCTTCACAGCCCCTAGGGGTGCTCCTTCACAGCCCCTAGGGGTGCTCCTTCACCACAGCCCCGAGGGGTGCTCCTTCACCACAGCCCTGAGGGGTGCTCCTTCACAGCCCCAAGGGGTGCTCCTTCACAGCCCCTAGGGGTGCTCCTTCACCACAGCCCCTAGGGGTGCTCCTTCACCACAGCCCTGAGGGGTGCTCCTTCACAGCCCCGAGGGGTGCTCCTTCACAGCCCCTAGGGGTGCTCCTTCACCACAGCCCTGAGGCCTGCTCCTTCACCACAGCCCTGAGGGGTACTCCTTCACCATAGCCCCGAGGGGTGCTCCTTCACCACAGCCCCGAGGAGTGCTCCTTCACAGCCCTGAGGGGTGCTCCTTCACCACAGCCCTGGTGACTTCGTCCTCAGCATGTCCTCCTTAAGGCTGACAAGTCTTCGTTTGTATTCTTTTCAGGAGGATCCTGCCTTGATTCGTTGGACCTACGCAAGATCAGCAAATATTTACCCCAATTTCAGACCCACTCCCAAGAACTCACTTTTAGGAGCCGTGGCGGCGTTTGGGCCCCTCATCTTCTGGTATTATGTTTTCAAAACTGACAGGGTAAGTCTTAGGACTAGATGTTCAGCTGGTGTGAGAGGTCCCTCCTAGGTGTCCCCAGCAGTTCCTCGTAGCGATCACTCCCAGTGCCCCACCCAGGGGAACAGTCCTCTCCTGTTCTGTCTTCTGTCTTTATTGCTTTCTGGGAACAGTTGGAGTTTTCATTTGATTTGATACTTTTGTTTAAAAAAAAAAAAAAGCTAGCCTATGTGTCTTTCAGGTTTAATTTAATGGCTACTTTGCAGTTTTAAAAAAGTAATAGAAGGGTCAGTTTTAAAATTATGGGAGTAGAATTCAGTTCATGAAAGTCTTCCTGTTTTTTTTCCCCCAGATAATATAAGAAATCATAATGTGATTATTAAACAAGTAAATATCATTACAACTTTTTAAAAGTTGATTTTTCTCATTAGAGGGTGTATAGAAACTTGATTTTACTAAGACAGGATTGAGAAGATTCCCTATGACCCCCAGGCCAGTCTCAAATTTTAAGCCTCCCGAGCATTGGGATTACAGGAGTGAGTGAACGTCTGGTTTAGAACTGAGGTTGTTTTGTGTCTGACCTTGAGATGCCTGCCTGGAGTAGTCCTTTAGCTTCGCCGGTGCATTTGTTAGAGGTGGTGTGTGGACCTGGCGGAGAGTTAGCAGAATGTATGAATCACTTCGCATGCGCTCTGCTGCCGAGCTCTGCGCGTGAGTTCCTCTTCMGTCAACCCCAGCAGCGGGAGCAGAGGGAGCGTGCCAGGTGCTRTCTTTAGAGGCCTAGCTGCGTGGTCAGAGAAGGCCGCTCCCTTCCTGTTCTCGGTGACCGGCACAGCCAAGGGCTTGTGTAGGCATGTAGGCTGGAGGCCAGCCACTTCCTCTGGGAGAGCTCTTACCTTTTGATTGGTAGATCAGCATGCGTTTCCAGAAGTTGTTTGCATTGATTTTTGCTGTCTGCTTTTGAGCTATGCATGGTAGCTCATACGTGTAATTCTATCCCTGGGGAGGCTGAGGCTGGAGGATCACCATGAGTTTGAGGCCAACTATATTAATGACTGAGTTCCAGAATAGCCTAGACTGTAGGGTGGGATTCCCTCAAGACAAAACAGAAATGATGTCTGCTTAGGAACGGGGAGTCCCTTCCTGATCCCTGAAAACAGCTAAGATACTTGATGACGTATTTTCTTACTGTCCTAACTTTAGCTTCTTATTACTTCCTCAGAGTCCTTGGGCTTTAGRGAATGGGCTTACAATTAAATTTTCATTCCTGATTTGCCATTATTCCATGTCCTTGTAAGAATGACTTGCTTTTTAATATTTTGTCTGTTTTTATTTTAATCCATACAGGACAGAAAGGAAAGACTTATCCAGGAAGGAAAATTGGACAGAAAATTTAACATCTCCTACTAAGTTTGGCAGGATGATTCTATTCTTGCATAAATAAATCTATTAATTAATCACTGAACAGTTTCTTTATTCTTGGATTTATTGTCAAAGCATGTTAATACCTTAAAAAACAGAAGCTAAGGTGACTCGTGCTGGAAATCTGTGTGTCAGGATAATGGCCAAGGTTTACTGGATATTATAGAATCTGATTTTTAGAACCAGCTCAATGAAGACACATTTGTTTATTCATTTAATCTGTTAGTCAACAACCAAGTATTAACCATGACCAGTTGGGGTGCGCTCTGAGGGTGCGGTGGTCAGAGAGTCGGAAAGCACAGCTCAGAGAACCCTGAGCGGCTGAGCCCTCAGTGCCTGCGACTTTAATACCCGAGTCCTTGCGTGTCTCCAGCCTTCTGTGTAGGCACAGCAGAAGGTGACAGCGCCGTGAAGCACATTACAGATTCTTGGGAAGGATCTGTGGGGTGCAGATAAGGAGGCGGCTCTCTCTGAGAAGCTAGGGAGCTGCCATTCAGTTTGGTCTCTGAAGTCCCCGAGACTGACAGGCCAAACTGGAACATGAGAGGGCAAGGCCTGTTGGTTTGTCTGACCCTGCCGCCTCTGGAGTAAGAAAGCAAGGATCGCGAGATCATGCTGAGGAACTGAAGGATAACAGCTAAGGGCATAGGCTGGAAATCTGGCCTGCAGTAAAAGATAGCTGGGATTTAGCAGCTAGAATTCTGGTCTCCATTTTCATTTTATAGTATGGAGATAGCAATGCCTTTCACCTCAAAGTCATGAAGATAAAAATGAAATAGCACTAACCAATAAAAACCACCGCCACTCTTCTTGTAGTTCAGTTTGGAACTGGTGACAGTCTTGTCCACAGTGGCAGTGAATTGAATTCTGGTTGGGCAGCGTGCTCTCTGGACTGATTCGCACACGTGCTTGGTCTTAGCTTTGAAAGCATATGCAGCTAATCTCATCTGTTCCCAGCATGAGCCTTCCCAGCAAAGCCTGAAAGGCGGGCCTGGGAGCGGGAAGTGCTAGGAGGGAGAGAGGCTCCCATAGCAGTCTGAAGACCTCTGTGCACACAGAATTTCCCCTTCAAACGTGGGGAAAAGCGAATGTCCTGTCTCCAGTGATCAAGAGTTAGCCAGGCAATATCTGTGTGCATCCCAGGTGCCTCAGCGTGACTGCTGGGTCCATCCCACACAGCGGAGGAAGGCGTTAGGGGATAAAGCAAGGTCGGCATGACAAGAAGCCGAGTATTAGCAGCAGTGGGACTGAGGGTGTGGAGGTGGCACAAGAGGTCTATCATTGCCGGGCCGTGGTGCACACGCTTTTAATCCCAGCGCTTAGGAGGCAGAGGCAGGTGGATTTCTGAGTTCGAAGCCAGCCTGGTCTACAGAGTGAGTTCCAGGACAACCAGGGCTGCACAGAGAAATCCTGTCTCAGGGGGAAAAAAGTCTATCATTTCTTCATTGGCACCGTGCAGACCTTTAACCTGCACACATTAAATAGCATAAATCTACCAAACAGTACAGGAGGGATGGCACACACCTACACTCTCCACGCTGCTACAACTGCCTGTAGGGCTGTAGCTGTGGTCCTCTCAGTCATGCTTTCTAGATGTCCCTTCATTGGCCATCACTTTAAATGGAGATTACTTGACTGATGGAGTCACCAGCACCTTCGTCTCTAAGGACAGTCTTAGTTACTTACTCTGGGTCACTGTCATAGTTACAGTTACTTTGGGATGGAAATACCACGGTATTCCAGTGAGTGCCCTGGGCTCCTTACAACCCCCGCTTGCCCTCAGTTGTGCAGCAGAGTGCTAGTGCCCTTGGGGGCACATACCAGTGTTGGCCAGTTAAGAATCGGTGCCTCCAAAGTGCAAAGTGTTTTTGGTTGACTGACTCCCAGGTACAAAAACTTGAATGACCTAAATATAGCTGAAGGTTCCATATCAGATTACAGTTTCCCTGGCGGAATGCTTTTCCTTGTCCCCCACAGCGGATCAAGGTATCTTATTCATCAAAGCTGAAGTTGGGCCAGTGGGATGGCTCGGGAGGCGGGGTGGGACACCCACACGGTGGAAGGAGAGAACTGAGTCCTACAGATTTTTGCTGCATGTGAGATGTAACACACCACTTGCCTACAAGCACACAAATAAATGTAAAAGAAAAGACTACATTTGTGGATCAAGGATGTAGCCCAGTGGTAGAACACTTGCCCAGCATGTATAAGGCTCGGGGTTTGATGCCTCGCTCTAGGAAGGAGAAAAGTAAACCCAAAATTTATAGGGAAAGAAAGCACAAGTTCCATCCCACCGCTGAGGAGGAGCCCTACTGCTGGAACCTCCATCAGTTAGGCTGGCTGTGGCACTGTTGATGACCTCTGCTCCATCACATTTACTACAGCGTCGACTGTGTGACTACAGGGTCGATCGTGTGCGTCAACCCTTTGGGATGCTGTCAGCAAGATGACACGGTCGCTAACCTTTAATAGGTCTTGCTGCTGTTCAGTTGCATCCTACAGCTGTGAATGCCCACCTCACCACACTCCTCAGTCCTTCTAACTTTGCAGATCACAATGGGCAACTCCATGTGAATAGATTTGGTTTTGCAGTGATTACCCGGCTGCTTTTGGAGAAGTATTGTTCTCTGTCGCAGAAGGTAGTGTCATGCTTGAGAGCCTTGAGAGTCTTCGTTGCAGTTATTATAGGGTCCTGCAGAAGAACCCAGGCTTCACTCTTATGTACCATAAATACATAGGATATTGGCTCAATTGCATTAGAGAGATAGCTGACAGCTGCTAGCCCTGTAGCCTGAATCGGCTGCAGAGCTCTCTCTGGACTCCATCCAAAACCAGTAGCTTTACAAAGCATCCCAGGGCGGGAGAGATGACTCAGCGGTTAAGAGCACTGACTGTTCTTCCGAAGGTCCTGAGTTCAAATCCCAGCAATCACATGGTGGCTCTCAACCATCTGTAACGAGATCTGACAGCTACAATGTACTTACATATAATAAACAAACCTTTTTTTTTTAAAAAAAAAAAAAAAAAAAAAAAAAAGCATCCCAGAGTGGGCACGAAGAGCATGCCCCAGTAGAGTCCTGAATCCAGGAAGAGTCACAGAACAGGAAGAGGTATTCAGGGTGCCAAAGAGATGGCTCAGCAATTAAGAGCACTCACTGTTCTTCCAGAGGTCCTGAGTTCAAATCCCAGCAATCACATGGTGGCTCACAACCATCTGTGATGGGATCTGATGCCCTCTTCTGGTGTGTCTGAAGACAGTGTACTCATATAAATAAAAAAAAAAAAAAATCTTTAAAAATAAAAGGAAAGGAAAGGAAAGGAAAGGGTGTTCAATGAAACAACTTGCTCTTTGCTTTTTGTTTTGTTTTAGGGCTGCCCTGGCATGCTATCACTGGGGCCCCATGATCGATTGTTGACAATGAAAGGCCCCTCATCTCATATGGAAATGATTTTACCCTACTGCTCTTCCCTCCCTCACTGTCACGGCCTAGAATACCTGACAGTGTGAGGGAGGGAAGATTTATTTTGGCTCATGTTTCACTCCACGGGGAAGGGGTGCTCAGAACAGCCCAGATCAGTTCATGTCATTCCTGGCAGCCAGGACACAAAGCAAGATGATGCACCTACTGGGCTCTTTCTCTGTTCTTCCTGTATTGCATCTAGACCCCAGCCTAGATGGGTCTAGATGACGGCTGTCATTCATGTTCAGGGCRGTCTTCCCACCTTATTAATCTGGAAACATCTTCACAGGTACCTCCGGAGGTAAGCAATACTAATGTGCTTGGCACTTCTCAATCTGATCAAGATGACACCACCAAAATTCATCATTACAAGGCTGGAGAGTGAGTTCAGTCAATAAAAAGCCTACCCTGTAGGCATGAGGGCCTGGGTTCAGTCCCTGAACTACGTAGAAAGCCAGATGTGGTGGAATGCTTGTAATCCCAGCTCTGGGGAGACAGAGATGGGTCCCTGGGGCTGACCCAGCTAACCTAATCAGAACCTCCAGACTGGTGAGACATCCTGACTCCAAAGCCAAGGTGGTTAGCACCTGAAGAACAACATCCAAGGCTTTCTGGCCTCTTCCTTGCACACTCTTCTACATGTGCATCTGTGCACAAATATGTGTGCATGTGAACACACACTACATGCAGAGAAATTATGAGAACTGGAGTAATAAAGAGCCCAATCCATAAGCAGTTTGGGGTCAGAAGTCACAGAAGGTGTGAGAAACGGTTCAGAGGATCAAGCCTGGAAGATGTAAGAAGTAGCTATGTGTAATGGCGGAAAGGTCACATGATGAATGCCGGGTGCAAACACGGGCCTGCGGCCGCTTTAGACCTACAAATGCAAGTAGGGATTGTTCGCCTCATGTGATGCTCATCCTCAATTCCCACGTCATTGATAACTTGTCCTTGCCCCTCCCATAACAGCTCTCTGTCCCTACCTCCCCTTAAAGTACCTCCCTTTGCTTTCCTTCAGTGCTGGGACATGAACCTACGGTCTTTGCACATGCTAAGCAAGGATCTGACATTAACTTACATCTATAGCCTCATTGCCTTTTTCCTTCTAGTGAGATGGGGGGGTCTCATTAAATTGCCCAGGTTAATCTCAAATTTGCAGTCATCCAGCTTAGCCTCTTGAGTAGTCTGGATCACAGGCCTGAGCTATATCAGATCAAGCTACTATTCTTGATTTTTATTTTGGTGGTTCTGAACTTGAACCCAGAGGCCAAGCATGCTCGGGATACGCAGAGCTACATTACCAACCTGAAGGCACTCCCTTCCTTATGCCCTCCTTTCTCCTTGACGGGGTCTTACTAGGTAGACCATTCTGGACTCAAAACTTGAAATCTTCCTGCATATGGCTTCCAAGTGATGGGATTAGCACCATGTCTATGGCCACTAAAGGCTATTGTAATTGTTCTCCAGATTGTAATGGGCTATGCGGTCTTGTTCTCATCTTACTAAGTAGCAAAAATAAAAGAAACTCTACTTCTTAGTTATGGTTTTTATTGCTATGAAAAGTCACCATGACTAAGGCAACTCTTATAAAGAAAAGCATTTAATTGGGGCTGGCTTACAGTTCAGAGGTTCAGTCCATTATTATCATGGTGGGAAGCATGGCAGAGTGCAGGCAGACATGGTGCTGGAGAAGCTGAGGGTTCTACGTCTTTATCCAAAGGCAGCCAGAAGGAGGCTCTCTTACCCAGACAGTCAGGAGGAGAGTCTCCTCCACTTGAGCATAGGACCTCGAAGCCCACCTCCACAGTGACACACTTCCTCCAATAAAGCCACACCCACTCCAACAAGGACACACCTCTTAATAGTGCCACTGCCCATGGGCCAAGCTTATTCAAACCACCACATCTACCTTGACCCTTAGTATTCTTTCAAAGATAATTTAGCACATGATTTGAAGATGCAAATGTACCAGTCTGTTATAAGATAATTAGAAATTACTTAAGCAAAAGAATAGAATAAAAACAACCTATCCATCCCATGTGATGATTTGGGGTGTGCATCTTGCCATAGTGTTTTTCCCCTCTCTCTGCTAATGCATCTTTTTTTCCTCCAAGGAAATGAGATCCACTGTGCATATAATGATTTGAAAACCTAGGCCCAGTGATTTGTCATGAACATCTTTCCATATTAAAAAATGGTACTAGTTACATTCTTGTTGCTGTAATAAAAGACCATGACCAACGCAACTTATGGTTTCTAGTTCCAGGGGGTAAAAGTCCATTATGGCGGGGAGACATGTCAGCAAGCAGATGTTGTAGCAGGGGCAGGAAGCTGAGCAATTACATATGCTGCAAGCTTGAAGCAGAGAGAGAGAGAGAGAGAGAGAGAGAGAGAGAGAGAGACAGACAGACATGTAGGAAGCCGCGCCTACGACATGGCGCCTCCCACACGCACC
>BDUI01011056.1:39155-51787 GCA_002335545.1 Apodemus speciosus
AGAGCAAGATGGAATTTGGGTTTGATCTGAATGTGAATTTAGTTAGCAATGAGTTTGGTGACGATATTCTACATCACTTTGATATTTCAAAGGACAGTGGGAAGGTAGACTTTGCCTTTCTGATTAAACCTGGATCCTGTTGACTAAGGTGCATTAAAATGACTAGAGACAATATTTCTACAGAAATAATTCCCCAATTCCCCGT
The DNA here is from genome assembly GCA_002335545.1 of Apodemus speciosus. Classification (NCBI taxonomy): domain Eukaryota; kingdom Metazoa; phylum Chordata; class Mammalia; order Rodentia; family Muridae; genus Apodemus; species Apodemus speciosus. The sequence goes on from BDUI01011056.1 coordinate 39,361, forward strand.
AAAGTCACATCAAAGTAACAAAGATTTTGAGTATTGCTGAAGCAATATTTTTATATCTCCGATAAAACTAATTTCTAACTTGGGGTTCTGTGCTTTTTTTCCAAATCAACTCAGGGTACCATTTCTTTATAAGATGTTATTTGGGGATGAGTCATTAAACACATCATAGGAGGCATTTCACAAGCCMACTGTACAGGCAGTCTGCGGTACAGAGACTACGGAGTGGGTTGAGAGCCGGGAGCACAGCGGCGCGCTTATTGTCTCTCTTCCCAGGAGGGGAGACAAACCCTCCACCACTGTTCTCGACATAGAGTCTGTAGACGTTCTGGGTCAGAAGCCTTTGACTCCCTAGTTCAAAGTGCAGACGCTCTAAGTTTCTACTTTAAAGCCAATGAATTAAACTCTGGGAGAGGGAAGCACGAGAACAAACTTAAAAGAGAAAGGGTACTCTTGATGGTGACCTCAAAGGGCAGGCTGGCTGTCACCTGACTGTGAAGTGGCCTTCTTTCATCCTGACAGCCTGAAGTCCCCACCCWCACCAACGCTCATTCACCCATTCAGTGCAGCTGTACACCATTAAGTTCTGGTACCTGGGAACGGTTACAGAGAGGAATCTCATAGAAACAGAAGGTTCTGCAGTTAACTGTGGAAAATGATTTGTTTTCTAAAACGTTCCAGCTGAAAATGCATGTTAGCGTCTCTTCCAGACTTCTATGCTCAAAATTGTAAAATTCTCCTGGAAGCAGAATTGTACTTTGACCTTCTTTAATTTGCACAATTAAAAATGTCAAACTCATTAAATACAGCTGTGATGTACTTTATTCATTCTTGGTGATGTATTCACCAACTGAATCAGTATTTCCAGATGCGTATTGTGTACGGGTCACRGCACTGGCCATGTCAATTAGCGGTCACATGTGACTGCTTTGGCACCAGACAATCTGCAATTAAATCCTGACCCTGCACTTAACTATCTGTGAGACCTGGAGACTTGCTTACTTCCCTGTACCAGTCTCATCTTCTGGAAAACAGAAAGGAGGCAATGGATATTAGCTCTCTCTTGCTGATGTTCTAAGACCTGAATAATTAATACTTAAAAAAAAAAACTTATAATAGGGCCCTAGAAACTAGTCAACAATCATTAGTCATAATGATACAAATAAAATAAAACTTGATTTGTTCTGTGCTGTGCTGGTTGGCTGGGGGAGAAAAGCCATGGAATGGTCTTACCCATAAGTGAATCCTACTAATTCTGTCAACTCTGCAACATCAACCTGTCAGCAAGATATGCCTACATGCGCAGTAGTGGCGTGACTATCATAGGGTAACCAACTGTTCTCTGGATTTAAGGCCTGTGACATGTAAGGGATCTTATGTTTGGTTTGAAAATCTAATCCTTGGGAGGTCAGAGGTCCTGCAAGGCAAATTACTACTGATAATTAGCTATTAATATATATATATATATATGTATGTATATATGATGTCAAATTTTCTTCTAATTTTCTTCTAAACATCCATTCTCATTTCTCAGACAGAAGTAACTTTCAACCTCACTCAAAGAAGCTTCCATTTGTAGTGGACACTGGTGAATTCAGAGACTCATGGCTACCCAAAATGAATTATGTATAATATCCCCTCTAAGGAGATGTTGTGAAAAAACAGAATGAAATAACAGAAAAGCTCGAAGACAGAAAGAAGGACAGCRAACACCATCCTCTAGGTATACCACAGCCAATGTAGTTATGAACTCATAGAAGCTTTGATCAGAGACTGCACATGACAGACCCTCCCCACGSCCACTGATGGGTGGGGGAGGGGCTGACGGGAACTTCCCCCTTGCCGTTGGACTACAGGCCACTTATAGGGGATGCAAGGGAAGGGAGCCATCAATGATGGGCAGCCATTGTCTTTGGTGTGTAGCGATTGTGTACCTGCCAGACTCCTGTGAACAGTTTCAAACACAAGGCCATAGAGAAGGTCTTGGTCAAACTCAGAGGGACACAAACTAAACAAAAAGAAAGGGGTGTGGGAAGGGGCTCCTTAGAGACGAAGAAGGAAGTGCAGGGGATGGGTGAAGATGAGAAAGGGCAGTGGGGAGAGCAATCGGAATGCATTCTACATCCTTGTATATGTGTACGTATAAAATTGTCAAGGAATAAATTTAATTAATAACACCTCCAATCTCCCAGTTTAGATTGTAATCTGCTTTGTTTTTCCAAAATAATCAAAGAAAGAACATTTTACTTGTTCTTGAAACAGATTTTTGTTTCTCCAAACAAACTAAACCGCCTCCACCCCCCACTGCTCCCCACCCTTAAAAAAAAAAAAAAATCTGAAATTTACTCTTCCTTCACACTCTACCCTTAAAGTTTAATAGCAGCCTGAGAGGCAGGACTTCAATTCCAGGCAGGGCAGGGGTCCAAGAGCAACCTGACATAGTCCTCTGTGCCTAGCTGCTCTGCCAGCTCTCATTTCCAGGTGTGTTCTGGTGAAAGAGAGACTTACTGTGGTAATAAGGAGGTCTGAAGGTTTTATCTGCAACCCCCCACCGAGGCGGGAAGATGACGAAATCAGCAATGGCCACCCCGGGGCGGAGAGACTTGGCAGTCAGCACAGTGAAAATGGAAGGATCCTATGAACACACAAGGGGAGATTAGAATGTAGGGCAGCATGGGAGGGGACTGAGGAGTGACAGTGTGTCACCTGCACAGGAGGGTGTTTTCAAGTGACAGTTTCTGATTAAGTGACCTAGGTCAGGCTTAGATATTTGGGCTCTGGTTGTGGTGTGATAATCACTCCTGTGACTGTCCTCTTGCTGTGCTTGCAGCAAAACGCGTTCGCACCAGATAAGAGGACTGACAGCTGTATCTGTAGCCCGTCTGAGTCTACAGGCTAAAGATGTGATGTTCTATTATTACCCTATGGCTCTGAGAGCCTGAGTCCTACTTGTACTCCCAGGCTGAGTGGCAGGGAGCTTGGTGCTGCTCAGAGAATGCTGGGAAACAAACAAATCAGCATCCACAGCCTAGAGTAGAGGAAGCCAATGCTCCTTGGGAGGCAGAACATCAGAGGTCGTAGATGATGGCCACAGGCAGGGAAAATCTGAGAGCTGGCTGGCTAATTCTGACTCTTGATTGACTCCTTGATTGATGTCTAGATTCTGAGTATTGCATTTACACAGCTGTAGTGCAGAGGGGGAGATGCTGAGAGACATACTCATTATGCGTTTTTAAGAACTTTAGATTCCTAGACGGAAAACCCAAGATTCAATTTAATTGATATCCGTGTTCACGGTCAGACGTGGTGCTGTCATCTGGAGATTCAAAGATGGGGAATCTATTCTCCACTCCTTTAATTTTAACTGGGGAAAGGAGAGAGTGGCTATTTCTTTCTCAAAATAACTCTCTGTCGAATTTGTTCTTCGACAGTTTCCTATGTTTGTATAGAGCATTTGGCCCTTCTCCCTGCTGCCACCCATTCTCATCTCCTCTGCCAGGACCAGGGAAAGTGGCAAAGGCCTATGACTTGAGATAAACCTTTAAAAGAGAACAAAAAAAAAAAAAAAAAAAAAAAAAAAAAAAAGGAAGGGGAAGGGTAGAAGAGAAAAGAGGAAGACGGGGAAGGGATTTTATCAGAGAAAATAGAAAAGATATGGGGATACGCAGAGACTTTGTAAAGCCAGCGGTGAAGCAAAAGACAGAGGAGGGGCAAGCTGTGGTGCTGGAGAAAGGAGCCCAGGGCCAGATGGAGAAGAGCATCAAATGCCACGCTTCAGAGCTCAGACCTAATCCTAAGCCATGGGGAGCCTGCAAAGGTTTTCTAAAGCAATGGTGGGATAATCAGATCTGAATTTGGAAGGGGAAATAACCACCACAGCAGTGAGGAGATTGGATGTCTGTAAATGCAAATAAAAAACAAAGTAAAACAAAACAAAACAAAACAAAAAATCAACCCAACCCTTCTTGGCTGGGAGAGTTGCCATCTTTTTCATCTGTCATGGGAAACGGTCTGAGACTATTAAAAGCAAGAAAAGGTAGGAAGGCTCAAACAGAGCTTTACCAAGGTCTCAGGGTGCTTCCTCGTGGTGCTTTGGGCTTGGCATCTTGATTTCCTTTTCCCCCTTTGGATTTATTAAGATTCGAGGTTGTTCAGAAAGGTAGTTTTGTCCCCCTAGAGATAAGCTGAATTGGCTCAGAGTAATCCTTCTATCTCTGATTCTCTGGCTTCTGCCCCAATTATCCCTCAGCTCGTGGGTTAAGTTAATCTATTATGAAGCACACTGCAAAATGAGCTCACCCTTGAGGTCTCAGAACCCGCACTTTATCAAGCATGCGGGCTCGTGGGAGCCTGTACCAGAGGCCGGGGACCGATCTGTGGCCCCCTAATTGACTGAAAAATATGGCCAAGTTCAAACATTGGCTTTAAAAAAAATTCAAGCATTCAACCTTTGAGTAACTTTAGAAGAGGGCTTCCTTGCCCTTCGTGCTCACCGTGGCCACCAGCTGAGGCTGGTGAGCAGGTGGGCAGCCAGAGCAAGCAGAGTCACGCCCCAGGCTGCAAGGTGCCCAGACCTTCTCCAGACCTGTAAATGATTATTCCTCCAGACTTTGTTATTATCATTAGCAGCTTTCCCTTTGCCTGTGTATGAGAGTTGTGATTACTCTGGAGAAAAGTAAATTGGGTTGAGTATTTCTTGGCTTCCTTATTTGCCAAGTAATGTATTCCTTCACCAAAGGAGACATGATCTGGTTGAGGCTTTGCATGGATGACCTTGAAAACCTTAGATGTGTGAATGCCACAGGTACATGTTAGATCCTTCCCATTCAAGGGTTGTCCCATCCCCAGGGTCCCTGCATAGTACAGACTTACCGCATGGTCAAAGGCCACTGCATTGATGACCATGAAGTTCTCTAGGTTGTACTTGTAGGGTGTATAGTTTCCATGCCAGGCCACGACATTGAATGGAGAGACATCCTAATCACAGAATCCAGGAAAGCATGGTCTTAGAATATAATGTTTCTGTAGCTGTAAAGTTACAATACTTACTGATATAACCCCTTTTATATGATATTGGTCTAAATTTAATCATAGCATCCTTTGGGAGAATCATAGCTCAACTTGATCTCTCTGTCGTTACTTCACGTACGCTCTCCCAGGTCCTGGCTTTGCCACTAACCCCCTCCCCCAGTTCATGAGCTGCAGCTACCCATCTCACCCCACATACCGAAGCCTGGCACACACCCATTAAGCAGTCCTTTTCCAATGTGTAACATAACTGTGCGACTCTATAGAGGCCAGCAATTCTCAAACAACTGTTTCCTGGTGTAGCGGGCACTTGCTGTGATATTTCTCCGGGGCTTTGCAGCCTAAAGGAACTTCTCATAGACACAGTGTCTGTTGTGAGGTTCAGGACAGAAGAGATCCAGCCTAAATGTTTGAGATTTCAGAATGACATTAACTTCCTTCCTGGTTTTGTCTTGGGTTGGAGATCACTTTTGTGCTTTACAGGATTATGATCTTCCTCACTGGTACTAGTCAAGAAAAAGGACCCAGCACACAATATTCTAAAGTTCAAGGTGCAGAGATGGTCAAAGTGCTAAGAATGAGAGAGTTGAGTGCTTAGCCCTAGATGGGATATCTCTATCCATGCCCAGCCAGCCAGYCTAAGGCTCAAGGGCCATCTTGAAAGAAGAGGYAGAAGAATATAAGAACTGAACTATGGAAAGGAATGCAGTGAAATGTTCTCTTCTACACATGACATGGTCATCAAACTAACAAACTCATAGCAGCTGAGGTTCCCAGCACATGATGTGCACAAGATCAYGCAAGTCAAAACTCTGGTATAAAGAGCATAGATGATTTCTAGGCCCCCAGGAACTGAAGATGTACCCCTGTAGGATGTCCATGTTTCTGAGGATGGTCCTACAGCCCTGCACATGTAGGTAGCTCTAACTGTTGAAGTGGATATGAGAAGAGGAAGATGGGAAAATGGGGATGGATATGATCATATGTCATTGTATTTATGATATTCTCGAGAGTAAAGGGAAAAGACTCGAGGGAAATGACTACCCACAAAGGCATTGTCAGAGCTAGGAGGAATGCACAGAAGTGTTGAGGTATCTGAGCAACAGGGGGAAAGCACTGGCATTCCTGGGCCTGAGAATTAAGAGGGGAAAATGCTTCTATAGGACTCCAGCAAGGTCTGGAACCATGAAAAAGGCTACATTTGTAAATATTTATAGCTAGTTCTYTGGAGAAACAAAGCTCTGATTTATAATGTTTGCTGATGTCTGGGTGTGAAAACTCTCATTATATTTTATCATTCCAACAATAATTTTCTTTTTCTGGTAAAAGATAAAATGGTGAGTGCCTTTTCTTAGATACTGGTTTTGAGGCGATTGAGCAGGAGCTAATCAGGTCAGAGGCACTGAATAGAGAGGGAGAGAAATTCCCCACTACCATCCCTTCCCTGATTAACTTCCTTCAGGTTGAACCCAACAAAAGATAATAAACTGGGGATCCAGGTTAATTTGCGGAGAAATACCTGCCTCCCAGGGCACAGACTGAGGCAGAGGAGAATAGGCCAGTGCGACCATCACAGGGCCCCACGGGAAGTAGAAAGCCGCAGCCTACTGCCAAAATGGACGTTCTCTGCCAATTGTATGCAGAGTAATAATAATGAGGAACATACTTAAAATTCATGTAAATATCTACTTCTAATATCCCAGAGGTTATCGTTTTTGCCAGATGAGAGTATTACTATGGGTATGAGCATTTTAAACAAGGGTGTCTACAGGTTTCTAATACCAACGGCCCATGAACAACTGCTGAGAAATCCTGACCCAGACAATATGAGTATGGCACCTTGCTGTTCGCTCCAGGGCTTACACAGACGTTTCAGACTGGTTTGTCTTTGCTGGCTGGCATGGCTTTTTGGTGCTATGCAAGGAAAATAAATGAGTGCTAGGCTAATAGGGACAGTAAATCAGACAAATAAAAAATTAAACAAATAATAGTTCACGGAAGGGCTATCGGGTGCCATTTATTACATGCTTAATCTGTTATGACATTATACAATCAATATATTAAATGATGATACATAGTAATGACCTGGCATGATGGTGCACACCTATAATCCTTTCTCTTGGGAGGTAGAAGCAGAAAGATCAGGAATTCAAGGCCACTCTAGCTACAAAGCAAATTCAAGGTCGGCCTGGGCTACATGAGACCTTGTCTCAAAAAACGAACAAAAGAAACATAGTATCATAGCCTAAACTATATATCGTATTATTATTTTTCATGGGACAGCCTTATGAAAGGGACAGAATGTTGCTGTCTTAAAATTAATTTTATATTATTGCCTGTGATTTCATGTCCTGAGTTTATTAGGCCTCTGGTATAATTGAAGCTTCTCAACTAAATTCATTTCATTTTGTGCCAACAATCAATCATTTGCATCTGAAAGAAGGTGCTCATTGAGGAAGATCAATCTTGGCTTCTCCTTGTGGTGAGTCATCTTTTCAGATCATCTTAGGAGGCCTCTGTGTTATGTTTCCCATGTCCATCTTAGAGACCCACACAATGTTAAATTTCCATTGCTAGATGAGGAGGTGGACAATCTCTGGAGTCCAACAGCTGGGGGTTTCAAGCCTGGTTCTGCCCCTTAGCACCATGAATTAATTTTCACCATCTGACCTGCTCTTGTGACTATTTGCAGTACCTTCGTGTATAATAAAGACAAAGGCTGTATGTAATGTACCTAAGGATGGCCTTGGCTGTCAACTGGTGCCTCATAACCCCACGCTCACTCCCTGGCTGCCAACACTCTTACTGTACCTGTTTGGAAGCAAACAGCTTGCCCTGGAATTTGTTAATCACAGTGTAACCACCCGGCACTTGACGATCTTCATACCAGGCAACGGGGATCAAGAAATCTCGAGGATTGGCCAAGCCATTTGCTCCTAGAAAACACGGGAACCCAAAACTCCACTTAGATATTTCCAACGTCAAAGGAAAGATTTGCTCACCAAGGTGATCTCCTTCTGTGTTATGCGCCATTCCACAGATTACTTTCTTCACCAAAATCCTCACTGGATTTCCAGTCAGGGCTTTGGTTCAGTGCCTGTCCGGCGTATGTGAGGTCCTAGGTTGAACCTCGAGCACTGCAGCATCTGTTGGGATCCGTTTGGTAGGGTTGCAGGAGGATCCAAGAGATTTGGCTGACAAGAGAAAATCTCAAAAGTCCTGGAGCTGCAGAGTGATTACGATTCATTCGACTTTTGTATGCATTACCTCWTCACTAATCACGTGCTACTCATTACGTGCTACTAATCACATGCTACGGGTGAGGAAAAGGAGAGGAAGAGAGGGGAAAGGCTTAGGGTGAAGGGAGGAAGCAAGGCTTAGAGTGAAGATTTGGCAGATGTCTGTCTACGGAAGCACTGGGGACTCTCCTACATATCCTCAGACCTTGATCTCATATAAAGAGGTCATTAGCTACTGTCCCAGACAGGCCTCTGTCGGCTAGCCAGAGCTCAAAAGCCGGAACTATAAAGCTGCTGTCCAGCCTAAAATAATACCTGCCTACCAGTCAGGGAGGAAGAACTGCGGACCCGCCTCCTTAGCTTTGTTCAGGAGTGAGTGTTCCCTCCGGAGAAAGGAAATAAATCAAAAGACAAAATATGAAAAAGCGTAAGTGCAAAAACATAATTTAACTCGGAGAGGAGAGGCCTGGGGAGTGTTTTATCATTTCCAGCTCCTGGGGTTTAAAAAAAAAATCCCCAGCTGGTTAGTAAGTTATATCTATTTTCCAGTATTTTCCAGAGGGCACATGCTCTGTGGAGCCTGGAAGCTCTGCCACCTGCACAGCAGCAGGAAGCTAGACCAAAGTGGGAAGAGTGGGTGGCCGTGAGCAGGATGACAGACGGCCCACCATGGCTCCAGCTGCCTCTCTGCCGCCTCCCACCTCCCTCTGAATACTTGGATCCCCAGGGGAGTGACCAGAAGGCACTTGCTGGCCTGTCCTTGTTGCTCCGAAAAGCTGTCGACAGGGAAAGAATAAACTGGGAGGTAAGGCCCAAGCTGAAACCAGGGGCCCGGATTTCTCCGGCTCTCTCCAAGAGAGGAGAGAGGCTTGAGGAAAAGTGCTCCTCAGATCTTCCTTCCTTCTTTTGTGTCCTCCCTCCAGCTGTTGGAAGCCTAGGGCAGGGGYGGGGAGAGCTCGCCTGGAAGTTTTAATATATCTCGAGGGTGGGGGACGGGCTGTTGTTTCCAGTTCCCGCATAGAATGTAGCAATACGCTTGTCACTGTTAAGTGTTTGGATTTTGTGAAGTGCGCTCAGAAGGGATGTGACGTTCAAAGGTCACGCATCACCCAGTCCAGTCCATATGTCCACGGCAATAGAATCCAGGCCATTTTTATGTCCGGAAACACACAGCTCCTTGGCTTAAGAAAACATTATTCGCAAAGGTCATTCTCATCTGCATACATCTGCCTAAGCGGTTCCCGTTCCTCCTTACTTCTCTTTAATATGCCATCAACAATTAATTGAGTCTCGGGCCCAAGTTGCTGAGTCGGTAAAGTGCTTGTCGAGCAGGAAGCCTGGAGTTCAGTGCCCTGCACTGCATGGGGCAGGGCATGGTGGTGAACACCTATAAACCCAGCACCCAGGAAGAGGTTCAAGGCTGTTCTTATCTATACCGAGAGTTAGAGGTCAGCCTGGGCTATGAGGCTTTGACTTTAAAAAGAAAAAAGAAAAAAGAATTTAATCAAATCTCAAATCTCCTGTTTGGTAAAGCTATTTTTTGTGACCCCCTTTTTCATCCCTTGTAATATAAACATCTAGCCAGAAACCCAATAAATGCCTTTAATGCCATTGTTCTGTCTTATTTCTTTAGAGAAACTTATAATAGGTTGGTTCGGATCATTTTCTGCTGTTTGTGTATTTTGGAGGCAGGCTCTTGGTCTAAGGCAGGTGTCTGGAGAGGGAAGCTGAAGTCTGGGTGTGAGAGCCAAGCAAGGCTTGGGGTGAAGATTTACCGATGGGTCCCAGGTCAGGTAACTCAAAGTGGGCGCCGTAGACCTCCAGGACGTAACCTCTGGTCTCCTCGAAGACATCGACGCTGAATCGCATTCCTCTCTGGGGGACAGAAGCACATCGTGCCCTCAGCAATCTTAGCCTGGCAGTTGGATGCACAAATAAAGTGCTCGTGTTTCCCACTAGGCTGCTCCAGGTGAGCAGATTAAAGATGGGTCACAAAGGAAAGAAAAAAATTTAATTCCTAATCATACCAATAATTAATGTCTTATTGGGTCCAGAGATAACAGCAGCCCCCAGTTAGCCAAAACTCAGTGTATCTGTGAATACATCCGACACTTCCTGTCTCCGACACCGCCTCAAGCAGACTACAATCGTTTAGGGAAAGGAAGTGGGAAACACTCTCTGCTCTGGACCGGTGTGGTGTGCTACATTAAACAAAGCAGGCACTAAGCCTTACCCTGAAGCCTTCTGTATCACTCTGACTCCTCCCTGTTGCCCAGACATGACAGAGACATTTTAGCGTTAGAAATAGCAGGGGCTGAAACATCTGATTGCTCCCGAATTAGGGCGAGGCAGTGGGGAGAGGGGCTCATTACCAACCTGGATGACGCAGATCTCATTGGGCTGCAGCAACATCTTGCCAAACTCTGTGTAAATCAGCAGCCTCCCTTTCTGGGGAACTGCGGGAGGGAGGGAAAGAGCGCAGTAGTGAGAAATCCTGTTCGACGGAGAACCTGAGGGCTTAAGGCTTGTATTTGCTCATTACTGCAAATGAGGAGTTCTTCGCTGGGTCTCTTGGGGGGGGGGGGTAAACTATATTCTGACAATGTCAGTTCACTATTTTACTGCCTACAAGATTTTGAAAATTCTTCAAAATCTCTATCTTCTCTCCCACTTTGAGGATACACACACACACACACACACACACACACACACACACACACTTTTGTGCATTGACCCAAAAGGGCTATAGAAATAGCATGGGAAACCACTCTTTTCTGATATTTCAGCCAGAGTGCTGGCATCTGCATGTCAGCTGACTCCATGGAAATTTTCACTCCCAAATGCTAATACTGAACACCACAAACCCTCTCACGGGCCTTACATTTTAGATGGTCTCATAAAATTTGTTCCTGAATCGTGGTCGTTGATGACAAATGGGCTTTCCTTCAAAGAGTTTAAATGCAAATAAAATTTCCCTGCTAAGTTAGTCACATGTTAGGAACATCGTTTCATTCAGCTGCCAAGATCTCCCACACAAGAGAGTCCCAGCAGAGACAGCCACAGGCAGAAAGCCCAGAACATACATTGGACACTTTGAGGTATGCTAGGAATCTTTTCCAGACCACCAGTGGCGACTGGACCTTACTCTTGTAGATGGTACTTCATTTAATGAAACAGATGGGAGAATGCAGGCAAATAAAATACAAAAACAAAACAAAATAAAACAAAACAACCAACTGGAATATAGCTCGGGGCTAGGGACCAGGCAATCTTACCAATCAGGAACTTACCAATCAGGAAATCCCCATCTGAATTGTAAAAACATCTGAAATGTACAGAGTGCTTTATGTGATTTTCAACTTTAACACATTCTGGACAAGTTTATTCATTTCACAAATTATTATTTAGTGCCTACCACGAACCAGGTGCTGGGTTTARAGTGATCAGCAGAAGCCCCCCTGYGGAGCTTGGAGTCTGGCCGGCTCCCGACTGGAAGCGCACAATTGCGACCCGCCATCACTGGGAAGCACACTGGTGCTTCGAAAGTCAAGTTCAGGGGCCTGAAGGAATGGGGACCTGCTCTGGTTTGGGGAGACAACAAAGGCCTCCTGCCTACTGATGAGGCTTTGGACAAGAGATCTGAAGGTATCATCTAGGCAAGAGGAGAAACTCCTGGCAAAAAAAGAAGCATGTTCAGGTGCTCTAGAACAAGGAGGCTAATGGGGCAGCTAGTGAGAAATAAAGGGAGGCGCATGTGGCTTATGTGAAGTGGGTGCGTGCGTGCGTGCGTGCGTGCGTGCGTGCGTGGGTGGGGGATGACCTCATACAAGGCCGGACCCAAAGAGAGGTCTCCAATGCTTCCTATAGGGCTGCGATCTTGGCCTTGACTTGTGACTCAGAAGTGGAACAGCGAGGGAGGAGAGATGGCTCTTCAGTTAAGAGCCCTGGCTTGTTGTCTAAAGGAGCCAAGTTCTATTCTTAGTCCTTCCATGGTTGTTCACAACTGCCCCTCTCTCCAGTGCCAGGGGGTTCAACACCCCTTTCTGGCCTCTACAGGCTCCAGGCACACATGGTGCGTAGATATATATGCAGGCAAAATATCGATACGCATAAAGTAAAATATAAATAAAAACAATCTTTTAAAAGTTGAATAGCGACCGGGC
>BDUI01011057.1:33202-45869 GCA_002335545.1 Apodemus speciosus
TAGTTTTCCAAGCAGAGTCCAGGAGTGTCGGTCTAGCTCCTGAGCCTCTGGTTCTGTAAGCCTACCCTCTCTCTCTCAAGAGGAATAAAGCTCATTTTCTGCAGAAGGATCCTAATGTGTGCCGCGTGTTTCCTGCCGGCGGGAAGATAGCGCGCATCACAGTTTTAAAGACTCATTCTTGGATAGAGGCTGGATCACGGGTGAGCAGTGCAAAGGCAGAGCCAGGGAAGCAGACTGGGCAGTGCAGACTGGTGGAGATGGAGAGAAGTAATTCAGATTTAATATCTGTTCTGGGGGTGTGGTGGATTAAATAAGACAACATATGTAAAAACACCAAGTGCCGGGGTCAATTAAATGCTTGGGGCAGATGCTAGGATCTAGTATAACAGGCTAATTACAGGCACATACATACATCAAAGAAGAATCTGATACATACTTGGTCAAAGATCTAAGGTCCAATAGCTCATCATCTGTATGCCATGTGGGCAAGTCATTTGTTTGCTACAGCTTCCCTGTAAGTTGGGGAGCAGTTTCCATGTCTTAACATTCAATGAATCTTTTTATGAGATATACTAGTCTGGGGGAATTATGAGTGAGGTAGAATAAAAAGTTTGTTATAAATACTCCATGTGTGTGAGGTTGCCTGTTGTTCCTGAATCACCTAAGACCAGCCAGGGCTGCAATCAGGGAGAAAGGCCAGAAGCTGGGTGTGGCATGTGTGGAAACCAGGGCAAAATGGAACTCACAGCGATACGCTGTTTAACCACCTCCAAGCTTTGACAACAGTGACTAGCAGGGTTCACTTATTAACATTTGGAGGAACTTCAGATCCAGCTGCTGTTGCATGCTAACAGGTGGCAACAGGTGAGTGACAGTATCTGAGTGTCCATGCTGTCTTGTACTCACACCTGACTTTCAGAGCACCAAACGACTGCTTCTCCTTTACTTCCATTGCTGTGCTAAYTTTTCTTAGGGTCACCATTGATCTGGAAGGATATAGGGAAGAAAATTCTTAGAAAAATGATCAAGCCCATGGGTAGGATACACAACTTAGCGGGCTAAGGTGTTTGCTGTACAATCCTGAGGGCCTACGTAAAGACCGGAGTACCCATATGAGAGTCTGGGGCGGCAAGTCTGCAACTGAAGCGCTGGCAAGGGACAGAGGAGAGGATGGATATACAGGGAGAGTTCCAGGGCTTTCTGACTAGCTAACTGGCTTAAACACTGAACTCCAGGCTCCCTGAGAGGCGATGTCTCAAAGAAGGAAGAAGAGGAAGAAGGAGCAGGGGGAGGAAGAAACGGAGAAGAGAAGAAGGAGGTGGAAGAGGAGGAGGGTGAGGAGGAAGGGGAAGAGGAGAAGAGGAGGAAGAAGAGGAGAAAGAAGAGGAGGAAGAGGAGGAGGAAGAGGAGGAGGAGAAAGAAGAGGAGGAAGAGGAGGAGGAAGAGGAGGAGGAGGAGAAGAAGAACAAGAAGAAGAAGAACAAGAACAACAACAAGAAGAACAAGAAGAAGAAAGGTTAAGAACGATAGAGGAAGACATCAGATATCAACCTCTGGCCTTCTCACACACACACACACACACACACACACACACACACACACACACGGGTGAATGCACCAGCACACAAATACATATACACAAGTGTGCATGCATACATATCATACACACACATATGCATGTGTTCATGTGCACTCCTGAAATATGCCAAAGAACCTAAACCTTCCAGTTTAGCTAAAGTGACACAGTACCAAGCGACATRACTCCACTCTGTATCAATTCAGCATTCAAACACGTCTTATGGCCACACTTAGTTTCCAGGTTAAGGTAATGGTAAAATGGCAAAAAATGCTTTCACTTCACAGGACACAGCAGTCCCTCCTCTTCCCTTGATAGAGGATATGAAGTCCCTCTACCTTAGTGCCCGTGTACAATGGTGTTTAGGTTACCCTTTGCCGGTTATTTTTATTCCTATTCATTTTCACTGAACCCAGTGAGGAGAAGGAGTGCTGAAACTACTATTTCACGGCCATCCTTCCCTTGGTCTCTCAGAAACTTACCCACCCTTCAAAACTAAGCTTTCCTTCCCATTTTTCTATAAACTTACCAAGAAGTCATCCCCCAACTTAGGTCACCTTGACTTGAGAGCCTTACTCTGTCCTGTGCTACACATAATTCTCTCTCTCTCTTTTTTCTTTTTCTTTTTTTTTACTTCTTTTTTTCATTGGATATTTTCTTTATTTACATTTCAAATGTTTTCCCCTTTCCAGGTCTCCCCTTTGGAAACCCCTTATCCCATCCCCCCTCCCCCTGCCGCTATGGGGGTGCTCCCCCACCCACCACATAATTCTCAATGACTTCAACTGACAATGTTCAAATGGCTAATACATAGTGATAAGAAAATATTATAGTTTTTAAAGCAAATAAACTCATCTGCCTCTAATTTAAACCACCATTTCGGCCCAGACAAATGTTTAATCTTAAGTGTTTAAGAATAGGCACAGTAAAATTTAAAATGATAAGTGATTGTCAAACAACTGAGTTCAGAAGAAAGCTGGACACTGCGAATTGTGCCTGAGTTAGGAGGACAGGGCCTGACTACATTTTGGTAGTTTCCTATCTCTACCCTCATTCTTAAGTGGCTTCTATGGATCAGTGAAGAACATGGCACTGCCTCTGATGGAGACAGAGTAAACAAGGTATACAGCCTTAGAATGCAGACAGAATTTTGTGTATGACAATGGAAGTGGATGGAGTTAAGGAAGGCCAAGGAAAAACACCAACCATAAAGATATGCATTTCTCTTTTGATCTCACGTGACTGTGAACTGTAAACACCTTAAAGGTGGGGGCCATCTTGTCTATGGCTGTATACCTTGTCCAGTACCCAGTTCAGATGACAACAACCTGTTACTACATATATGAGCTAATGCTGTGAAAGTGAACACTGCCATGAGATTAGCCTATGGGGGCATATGGTACATTTGCATTAATTTTAGCCTCCCAAGACATTTTTGGCTGCCCGTCTGTTTACTAAATCATCACCACTAATAAGAATGTCCAATGTTTCATCTCACACTTGCTAAAAGTATGGTGGATGGAACAGGACTTGATTACTTGACACCAAGAGCCCTGTGGGGATAATTCTATGCAGGCTAGTAACACAATGGACTATGAAGGGACTTTGACTCTGCCTTTTAATAGCAGTTACTTAGTCTTTTAGGACTTAGAATTGCTCAGCTTGGAGCAGGATTAATGTTCTCTTCCACCTGACACAGCATGCCTGTTTTTGTTTTATAATTAGTTTGGGTGTAAGTGTAGTGCCCAAGCTACGTGTAAACTGATGGGATGTGGCTTGGTGTCTCCCAATGCAAATCGGGAGCTTGGTGGCTCCACAGTAAATTCCCAATAGGTACACGTATTAATCCCAGTGAATTTCCCCTCTCAAACCAACCAGGGTAATAATGAATCACTCTCTTGCATTTTCTATCAAGACAGCTCTTTGTGATTTCTAAATGTTCTGTCTAGATTCAAAGCTGGTTTCTTCATGAGTGGTTGGAATAAGACTTTTCTTAGAAGCTACTGAATATGGATTAGTTGGACTGTTTCTCGGGAAATAAAAAGCAGGCTCTGGGGTGACCACTTCAACATTTAATTGGGTTAGCAAAGAACTACAAATAAGAGGTTTTCCTTAGGAGGGGAAGCATGTTTACTGCACCCAGCCCCTTAGGTGGTAGATTTTTTTCTTTTTAACCTAACTGCTGGCTTCCAAACGGAGCTTTTAACTCAGGCACCATTACACAAATATATCAGTGCAGAAATGTCAGGTTGAGAATGTAACACGTCACAGGAGTTCACTGGACCCCGGCCTCTCATTTGATTGCAAATACTGAGCCCTCCTGTTGCCCAGCCACCCACAGAAGTCATGTTTGTTGCAGCTCCAAAGGGTTTGAATCCTAAAAACCAAAAGCCTGGACCAAGGAAATTGCCCTGCACTTGGGACAAAGCCACTAGGGGCTGGTGACCTGTACTTTAGGGTAACTGAAAGTTACCCTTTTCATCTCTATCTTTTCCTCTCAGACACACTGTGCCTGCCACCTGGGCTGTAGCCTTCTGCCTGAATCCCTCAGAGAAGTATTTTCTGTCATAAAGYCAGGCACACCGTATTTGATACCAGGGGCAGTTATGGACCGTGTGAACAACTCCATGAGAAGGAGGCCAAGGGGCCATTCAGACTTAGCTTGAAGTCCTGGTCTTTGTTTTCTCTCCACATTCAGACTGAAATGTGATTCCCCTGGCTTTCTTTTTTGGAAAATACCTGTGATGAGTTCCCTGGCTAGAAAGAAAAGCTGTTGACAGGAAAAGCTTCTGATGGAAAAGGGGCTTCTTCATGTGTTCTCAGAGTAGACAAGTTGCTTCAAACATGCTGTAGCAGAGATTCCAGGCTGAGGAGAAGAGGTCAGGATCCCCCTAGAAAAGGTCATCCTTAATGGTAGACTAGGCTGAGAACTGAACACTTTCCTCTTTGAAAACAGGAACATGGGCCCAGAGTTTAGACTACGGCACATGGGCAACTGAGTCCTTCTCTAGTACACAGTGAGGCACCTCGGTAGGATTGTTTGACCTCTCTAAAAATGCTTTCTCAGATGGTTGTTAATAATTAAATACAATTATGAGTATAAGTCATGGAACACTGGTGCAGAAGAGGGTTTCTTGTGAAATCTGTTACTGATTTGATAATAGTGCCCCTTCAGCCAGCACCAACGATGTGTTCTGCTTACTCGCCAGGCGCTGTGAGTAACAGATCCATCCTCCTCCTTGACTTCAGGAAATTCACTGTTTCATAAACCACGCACACACCCTGCTCTAGGCAAAGTGCCAGCCGTACTCCAAGCCCACTTTGTTCAGTAGCTCACAGCCTTGCAGGTCATCTCTCTGAGTAGCTCTCCAAACCTCCACCTCCAATTTGCTCATGGCTCTCCGCAGGCTTACCATACCCCGTGTGTTTGTTTTCTTTGTCCCTCCTGGAGAATGGGGATCCTTTATCAATTTAATCTATTCATCTAGTTTGTTCCTCTCAAACAATGAATAGGTAGGTCACTGCTTTCTTCATCTGATTATGTATGTATCCCTGTAAGCCTGGGGCACCTGTATACAGAGGATTCAACCTGGTCCTGAACTCCTGGAAAGTAATCTTGCCCTCTAGCTTTAGAAGGCTAGGCTTCGATTTGGTGGGTCCTATTGTTGCTAGCCCCAGTCTACTTAAAGGGTCAGAACATTCTTTACCAGATTATGACTATGACTTGAGAAGATGCAGCTTTTATATGCCCAACAGTTCCAGGCACAGAGGCCAATACCCAAGACAGCTGATTCCATTCTTACCCTCAACCAGGTCCAGCCAACATAAGAAAAGYAAAGCTACAAAATGTGAGTGCATGTATCCTTCCAATGTATACCTTACCTCAGCTGTGTGCCAGAAGATGAACTGAAATGGGAAGGCACAAAGAACGTCAGAAAAACACAGGCGGGGACTTTGGCAAACAGACCTGAAGGGGGGGAGGGGGGATCCCTTATTACCAGTATCCTCAAAATCTAGTCTTATGATCTGTCCCAGATATAAACAAAAAGTGATAGCCGAGTTATTGAGCATTATTCATCGGTCACTGTGCTAGGTGATTTACACTGTAGGCATTACTTCGTGTACTGAGAACCGCTATGTGACAGGAGAACATGGGCTTCACGCAGAAATTGGCCTACCGCGTGGTCAGTTGGAGGCTCCTATTATTCTGACCAATTGAGTGACCAGTACATGGTTTGGGAAATCACCTGCTGAGAGTTCCACTGGCCAAATGGGAAGCAGAGAGAGGGTGGACCCAACACAAAGTCCTGTCTTTGTGGGTGAAAAAAGGGAGAGAAGCTGGATTAGAACACGGGTGGAAACATCTGCCGATCCCCAGAGCGCTACGCAGAGCAAGAATGGGGACGAAAAGAGTGCAGGATGCAGGGGAAAGGTGTCCCCGGTCTGGGAAGGGGGTGTCCCTGTGGCTTGTGCGCTTTCCTCGCTCAGGGTGCACAGGTCAAGCCTCTTCCCTCCCGCGCTCTCACCCTCCCAACCTTATTTAGAAACCGTGTCCCCGAGACAGGAAGGGCGGCGGGCCGAGAAGCACGGAGCGTCCCGGCCTCATTTCCTTTCGAATCCCCCTGTGGAATTTCATTTCGTACGGTGAGGAAATCGGAGCGCGAGCCCATCGGCTGCTCTACTGCTCCGGGGCGCCTCCCCCACCGGGGCTGGAGACCGGAGACCGGCTGCTCCCGGGCGCAGGTCGCGCGGAGCACGGGGCGGGGCCGGGGGGCGGGCGCCAGCCCCACCGGCTCGGGGTGAACATTTCTGCGAACTCGCGCTGTACCAGGCACCAACTCTAAGCCTTTCAGGCTTTATCGCTAATCCCTACCAAGTCACTTTACGGCTGAGGAACCTGACGCCGAGAGGTTGGGCAATTTGCTCAAGGTCACACAGCGAGGATTTAAAGCCACAATCTGTGTAAACCCCAAATACCGTGTTCTTTCTGTTCATTATTTTGCTTGATACAGAGGTGGCCACGGGGCCGGAGGTGACAGATGTTAAGGGGAAGGACGTGAAAGGGGCATAGTTGAGGGAGCACGTCTCACCTGAAAAAGGAGAGCAGGTTGGCTGGGCAGGAGCCACGGGGCTCCATCGACGCCTGGCCAAGGCGTGCAATGGATCCGGGTGGGAGGACGCCGAGCGCCGGGAAGCCAAGCGGGGCGGGGCGGCTCTGGAACGAGCCAGGGAGAGGATCAAGCCGCGGGCGGGGGCCTGACCCTTACAGCGGGAGAGAGGCCCGCCCCTTCCCGCCCCCTCTGCCCAGGGGGGCCTTTCATTGGACAGGCGCGTTGTCCTTCCCGCCCCGCCCCCGCCCTGCGAACCTCCAGCGCCACAGAGCGCTAGGGCGGTGAGAACAGCGCGGCGTAGAGTGCAGGCGGGCTTCGCCAAAAAGCCGGACTCGGCCGGCGCCGGGTTCTGGGATCGCCGCCTGCAGCCATGACCCTAGCAGTCCATCCCTCGGCCCCGGCTCCGGACGTCTGATATCCCGCACAGTCTCGTACGGCTGCTGGAGAGGCGGCCRCTGCCCCYTCGTCGCCCTTGGCGCCTTACCTCACTCCCKATCCGGAGCTGGGAGCAGCGCGGCCACCGGCGCCCCTGTGCAAACTGGGGGTGTCTGCTAGAGCAGCCTCCGCCGCTGCTGCCCGCAGCTCTGGCCATGGCCTGGCGGGGCACAGGGCCGAGCGTCCGGGGGGCGCCTGGAGGCGTCAGACTCAGGCTGGGGCTGCTGCTGCAGTTGCTCCTGCTCCTGCGGCCGACACTGGGGTTCGGGGACGAGGAGGAGCGGCGCTGCGACCCCATCCGCATCGCCATGTGCCAGAACCTCGGCTACAACGTGACCAAGATGCCCAACTTAGTGGGACACGAGCTGCAGACAGACGCCGAGCTGCAGCTGACAACTTTCACGCCGCTCATCCAGTACGGCTGCTCCAGCCAGCTGCAGGTGGGTGCCTCTACCCCCATCCCTGGAGGACTCCGTAGACAGGGACTCCCAAACTCCTTCCTTGGAATCCCTGACAGATCGAGCGCCCCCACCCCACCCCCGCTCCCTTCCTAACTTGAGGGTACAACTCCTGGAAAAGTGATTTCCAACCCGCACCCCACCCCCCACTTTTCTGTCCCTCTTGGAGACTGGAAGCCAAAACGTTGTGTAAGTCATCTGGCCCGCGAAAGAACCTATTCTTACACCCCGCCCTTCCGTTTTTCTCCCCTGCCCATGTCTGGCCAAGCCCCTAACCCCAGTGGAGTTGAGGGTTATCTTTGCCAAGGATTCCGGCAGGCAGCCGCTGCTTGGTGGGCGAGTCCTGGCAGGGCAGCCGGTTGCACCTAAAGCTTGGAAGGAGTGATAAGGAGACAGAGCTTCGCCCTTCCAGGGCGCTCTTCGACCTCCTTTCTGCCTGTATTTTTGGGTGTAGGTTACCAAATAAAACATCACTGCCTGTTTTCTGCAGAATGCCCCCGCCGTCGTCCTGCACTTTTAGAGGTCACACAGGAAAGAGTGGTTAGGTTGGCCTGAGTTCTTTCTTGTCCTTAGCGTTGGAGGCAAGTTTAGTGTTTGGAGGGACTGAAAAAGCTCCAGGAAGGTAGTTTGCATATTTGAAGAACTTCTTTTTTCTTTTTCCCTTTCTTTTTCTTTTTCTTTTTTCCTTTTCTTGGCAGTCATTAAGATGTTAAAACTTTGGTAATGGGTAATGATATAGAAATTCTTCCTACAATAAAAAGTGAAAAGTAATTTGCATATATAGCGTAGTTATAATTTCTCTTATGCAGCCAACTCAATGGGAAGCAGACTGGAATGAAATTTTAAAAACTTACCACCAGTCATGTTTCGGTTGGTGAGGCCGAGTGGCTTTAATAAAAAAGAAAAAAAAATGGAGGTTAGAGTTGTCCAGGTTGAAACCTCAAGAAATCTAGTTCTGACTGTAGCGAGATAAGAAATAGACATACAGTTTATTTACAGGCTCGGGTCTTACATAGGTCATTGTAAAAGCTGGATTGTGGCTTGGGGAAGATGGCTGGGATTAGACCTGTTGCTGGTGAAATACCCCTGTGGAAGTTCAGGACTTCCAAACTAGGTTATAAAAGCTTCAGAAATGATCCTCTCRTGCTCAGTTTGGAAACAGCACATAGTTGACATCAGTGGCAATTTTGTTGGAGAAACAGCTTTTGCAGGGATATATATTTTTAATTACATGTATCCTGGGGAGGCAGCCAAGCTGTTTTGAAAGACAAGACTGGATCCCTTTACATGCTGGAAAATAGTTACTTGTAACTCTAGACTTCATAGACAACATCTGTAAGGAGCCAAGGAGACTGTTTATCAATGCTGGAGGAATTGAGGACAGCAACTGGACTCTCCCCCTGCTGCTATTGCAATTTCAGGGACTTAACGTTTACATCTTCCTATTTTGCTTCAGTATTAATCACTGAGGAATTGCTAGCCAAACAAATCCCTGAAGACCAAAGACCCCCCCCCAACCCAAATTTCCTCCTTGCGTCCAAGACTCTCAAATTAGTACATTTTTCTGTTTAAATTTGGGGTTGACTTTTTACAATTAAAATGTAAATTATGGGAAAATAGAATAGTAACAGGTTCTATATTTTAAGGTGACGGAGAGATTAGGATAAAAGTCAGGCGCCCACCACCTAAGTGACTTTATTAGATTATTTGGGTCTCTGAAATGGTAGCTAGAAGAGAGCTATTGGAAGTCGCCTTTTAAAAGTTTATTTTCGTAAGGGTTGTGTGAAAAAAAGATTATGTAATTCCTCAGACACGTTTTAGCTATTTCCTCGTTTATGCTCCTGTGAAAAGGAGCACTAGACCCCAACTAAGGAAACTGTGTAAAAGTGATGGATTATTAGGCAGCAGTGTCTGGGGTCAGAGTAAACAGACATATTCCCAGTAGGCTGGCTTAAAAGTAGATACGTACGCTGCCTGGAAACATTCACTCGGCTCTGTGCTTTCGGCCAGACCCCACTCATTGTTTTCTTTGTTCCTGTCATTACTTTTCCAGTTCTTCCTTTGTTCGGTTTATGTGCCAATGTGCACAGAAAAGATCAACATCCCCATCGGCCCATGCGGTGGCATGTGTCTTTCAGTCAAGAGACGATGTGAACCAGTCCTGAAAGAATTTGGGTTTGCCTGGCCGGACAGCCTGAACTGCAGCAAGTTCCCACCCCAGAATGACCACAACCACATGTGCATGGAAGGACCAGGCGATGAGGAGGTACCTTTGCCCCACAAAACTCCCATCCAGCCGGGGGAAGAGTGCCACTCGGTGGGGACCAATTCCGATCAGTACATCTGGGTGAAAAGGAGCCTCAGCTGTGTTCTCAAGTGTGGCTATGACGCAGGCTTGTATAGCCGCTCAGCTAAGGAGTTCACGGATGTTTGGATGGCCGTGTGGGCCAGCCTCTGCTTCATCTCCACCACCTTCACTGTGCTGACCTTCCTGATCGATTCGTCCAGGTTTTCTTACCCTGAGCGCCCCATCATATTTCTCAGTATGTGCTATAATATTTATAGCATTGCTTATATTGTTCGGCTGACTGTAGGCCGGGAAAGGATATCCTGTGATTTTGAAGAGGCGGCAGAACCCGTTCTCATCCAAGAAGGACTTAAGAACACAGGATGTGCAATAATTTTCTTGCTGATGTACTTTTTTGGAATGGCCAGCTCCATTTGGTGGGTTATTCTGACACTCACTTGGTTTTTGGCAGCCGGACTCAAGTGGGGTCATGAAGCCATTGAAATGCACAGTTCTTATTTCCACATCGCAGCCTGGGCTATTCCCGCAGTGAAAACCATTGTCATCTTGATTATGAGACTGGTGGACGCCGATGAACTGACKGGCCTGTGCTATGTYGGGAACCAAAACCTAGATGCTCTCACTGGCTTTGTGGTGGCCCCTCTCTTTACGTATTTGGTGATTGGAACTCTGTTCATTGCAGCAGGTTTGGTGGCCTTATTCAAAATTCGGTCCAATCTTCAAAAAGATGGGACAAAGACAGACAAGTTGGAAAGGCTAATGGTCAAGATCGGGGTCTTCTCAGTACTGTACACGGTTCCTGCAACCTGTGTGATTGCCTGTTATTTCTATGAAATCTCAAACTGGGCACTCTTTCGATATTCTGCAGATGACTCAAACATGGCAGTCGAAATGTTGAAAATCTTTATGTCTTTGCTCGTGGGCATCACTTCAGGCATGTGGATTTGGTCTGCCAAAACTCTTCACACGTGGCAAAAATGCTCTAACCGATTGGTGAATTCTGGGAAGGTAAAGAGAGAAAAGAGGGGAAATGGTTGGGTAAAGCCAGGGAAAGGCAATGAGACTGTTGTATAAGACTAGGCAGATTCCACTTTCCTCATTTTGAAGGAAATGATGCAGTGGATCTATTTGAACAAACTAGAAACACTTCGGCACACACACACACACACACACACACACACACACGTCAGCCCACCACCCCTCACCCAACTCAGTATCAGAAGACCAATGCTTTCCCTGCAGACTTCGGAATGGTCCAAAATGGAAAAGCCAGTTAGAGGCTTTCAAAGCTGTGAAAAATCAAAATGTTGATCACTTTAGCAGGTCACAGCTTGGAGTCCGTGGAGGTCCAGGGTGATGGTGTTTGCTCCTCCTGGGTGGGGTTTCAGCTGTGAGTTGATAACATACGAGGAGAAAGATTCATTTTTAAAACTCTTTTAAATTTTAAATAGTAACTAGGTCTTGCAGATAGCAAAGTGATCTATAAACACTGGAAATGCTGGGTTRGGAGACGTGTTGCAGAGTTTTATAGTGTGGCTGGTCTAATATAAACATCTTCTGGCCTACACTGTCTGCTGTTTAGAACTCTGGAGCGCACTCCCAAGAGGTGGTGTCAAAATCCTTCAGTGCCTTTGTCGTAAAACAGGATTGTTTGAGCAAACAAAAGTACTGTACTAACACATGTAAGGTATCCAGTGGATGTCTCTCTCCTTAAATTTCAGCATCCCTAATTCTAGGCAGCCCCTGTTTTCTTCACTTTACACTAATGACTCAAAAAAAGTTATTTTTATAGGATTTTTTTTTTTTTTGCACTGCAGCATGCCTAATGAGAGGAAAAGGAAAGGTGATTCACTTTCTGACAATCACTTAATTCAGAGGAAAATGAGATTTGCTAAGTTGACTTACCTTACCGACCCCAGAGACCTATTGCATTAAGCAATGTGAAGCAATTGAGACTTGAAATATTTTAGTTTGTGTGATTGCATCTAGGCAGACGCCGGTCTGGAGGAACTGAAATGCTAAATTTCTTGGCAACTTTGCATTCACACAGATTAACCGTGTAATTTGTGTGTGTCAATTACAATTAAAAGCACATTCTTGGACCATGACATAGTATACTCAATTGACTTTAAAACTGTGGTCAACTTGCATTCTTAGTGTGATAGTGCCTTTCCCCCCTAGCATAAGAATGTTATCAGAGTTTGGTCTACTTGCCACAATGGAGACTTATTCAACTTTACAAAGGCAACTAAGGACAGCAGATCCTACTTGGTGCATAATTGTTCCTTAGTAATAGGCAAAGGCTCCTTATAAGATTTCACTGGAGGCTGTGTGGCCTGGAGTATTTATATGATGCCTAATGAACCTCCAGAAAGCCAGCCAGAAGCTGGATTGGTTAGCAGGGGATATGGTGTAGACTGAATGAAATGAGCTGCAAAGTCTAACAGCACAAGTCTTAATTGCCTTTGCTGGGGTATCCAAAGCCTTTAAAATTTATGCTTTAAGTCCCTCACAAGGGGGTACCCGCTAGCAACCTATCAAAGTTGAAGTTCTTTTAAAATTGTGACTGGTCTTTTTCTTAACCTGCCTTAGGCCTTTTAATCACCAGATCTTGGGGACAAATCATTATACATGTCACAGGTTGCTCTCCTTGTATTTCATGCCTGTCTGCTTGAGCAACTGCAGTTTTTTACTGATTTGTGCTTTTAGTAGGAGAGCTCGTAAGGTTTTGTCCAATCATACTTTGTGGAGAAACATTTCACGGACTCCA
This sequence comes from Apodemus speciosus, assembly GCA_002335545.1. Taxonomy (NCBI): domain Eukaryota; kingdom Metazoa; phylum Chordata; class Mammalia; order Rodentia; family Muridae; genus Apodemus; species Apodemus speciosus. Next base: position 45,861 of record BDUI01011057.1, read on the forward strand.
GATCCCAAA
>BDUI01011059.1:15390-26927 GCA_002335545.1 Apodemus speciosus
GCATTTTGCCAAATCATAGAAAAATCTTTCTTCAACCCTTTGCTGTTAACATGTTATTTAAGGAATTCTGAAACTTCTAGCACATTTCCTACTAATAGCTGATCATTTTCAGCATTATCTTGTACCAGCAGGTATGGTAGACCTATATGGGATCTGATATGTGTTATATACAAGGGATAATTTCTATTTCTGATGACTTTGTGTAGCTGAATAAATGGTGAAGATAATTCTGAATCATCCTGTATAAGTGCAGCAATTTCTATATGAAAAAAAACTTTCTGATAATTAATAGAACCTCATCTTTGTATTTACAGAAAGTAACTAATACTTATTTAGTGTTGACTACTATGTGAAGAGATTCTGCAAAATCTTATAATACCCTAAGAATGACATAGAGCTCTGATTTCTGAAATAAATTATAAGAATTATGGGGCAACTTGCTCATTTTTTCTGGCTTATAACCTGCATTTCCTGATTTATTTGCATATATATAATATGTATGTATGTATGTATGTATGTATGTATGTATGTATCATGTAAGGGCTCCAGAAATTGGTGTCCTATTTAGTGCATGAAGGAGAATTCAATTATTTATTTTAGTAAACTGATATCATTTGCTTTTGGGACAATTGTTATTCATTTATCCCTGAAAAATTACTGTGAGCTCCTTGCCAATGTTCATTTTCTGCCCATAATGAGGCTATCTATCCATTAGTAAAAGGTACTATAATTTCTGCAGGTTTTTTTCCTGCTAATTGAAAAAGTCTCATTTTTAATTTCTGAATCAATTCAGAATTCTTTCTTACATAGATCTTCATTGTTTTTTTTTTACCCTGTGTGCTAAAAATATTCATTTTAAGATATTATCTTCAYTCTGCATGAGCGTTCATTCCCATGGGAGAATGAATAGAAGGCAAAAGAAGCAAAATATAAGCCATACCTGTCTGTTTGCATTCTGTATGTTTTTTTCTACCAGAGCCAATTCACATTCAATTGATATTTTCTTGGAATACTTAAGTCCATATCACCTTGTAAAGTTTGAAATAAATTACTTAAGTCTTGATTAGTCATTCTAATTATGGACCATAACCAATTAATATCTCCCAACAATTTTTGAAAATGATTAATAATTTTTATCTGCTGATTTTGAACTTTTTGTGGACAAATCTTTTGCAGACCTATCTTATGTCCCAGATAATTAATAGAACCTCTTGTATTTTTCAGGAGCCATTTGTAATTCTCAACAAGGAAAAATTCTCTTCATCCAACATCTTTTTCCTATGATGTTCATATCTGAATCAGCTAGTAAGACACTATTCATATAATAATAAATTATAGACTGAGGAAACTGCTTATAAATTATTTTTAATGAATGTTTTATCAAATATTGTCATAAGGTAGGACTGTTTAAGAATCCTTGTACCAAGACCCTCTTATGGTATCCCTTTATTGAACTMTCATTATAAGTAGGTTCAGAGAAAGAAAACCTATCCCTATATTACTCATGCAAAGAGAGTGTAGGAAAGTATTGTTTTAAATCAATCACTATAATAGCCCACACATTAGGCAAGAAGAAAGGAAATGGTATTACAAGGGACAAAGAGCCCATTGGGTGAATAATTTTATTAATTGCTCTCAGATTTGTTAACATTCTCTATTTTCCAGATTTCTTTTAAACAATAAATATAGAATTCTAAGGTTTGAATGACTCTTTTATGTGTTGCACATTCATCTGCTCTTAGACAACTGTTCTAGTGCCTGCAGCTTTTCTTTTTGCATTGGCCATGGTTCTYCCCCCCMAAAAAATAAAAATGTCGGTTTGCCATTGTAGTGGTAGGGCAGCTTGTGATCTACCAGCAGTGCCTCCCCCATAAAAAGTTAGGGTGAGCTTCTGCGGCATCCTGCTTACAGACACCTTGCACAGTCTATAACTGTCTTCAATAACATTTTTTTTTAAATTTCTTTATTAGGACACTCTCATCTTCTACAAGCTGTGCTCAAAGATGCGGAAATGCTAATCTGTGCTTACCATTGTTGCAATAGATCTCTTCCCCCATAGATTTAGGACTATATGGCCATATTAACCACATACGGCCTTTTTAAAAAGATTGAATTCAATACAATCTTTATTTACATCAAATGTTATCCCATTTCCCAGTACTCCCCACTCCAGGGTAGCCCCATCTCCCTCCCCCTACTTCTATCTCAATGATCCTGTTTAACATTTTTGTCCTGTTGCATTCTGTAGCTACCAGCAGGAGCTGCTATCTGGGTTCCTGGAACAGACGCTGAGGGAAGGATGGGAAAGCAGCAAAAAGAAAAGAAAGGAGGGCCAGAGCAACAGTTTGCCAAATAGAGGCTGAAGTTTGATGGAGGTCAGACCATTTAACAATTTGGGCGTGGCCCTCCTCCCAGAATCAGGGGTGAGTTCCGGGGAACTGCTCTGGCTGTTCATTGGTTCCACTGTCAGCAGATGGCCAGCTGGGAAAAGTCTGCCGGATCTGTGGATACTCACAGATGAAAGCAGGAAGCTGTATTGTTCTATAAGAACAAAAGGTCAGGGACTTTGTTGGGCTGAGAACTAATGATTAAAGCAGAGATTCGAAATCCCAGCTCAAATGCTGGGGGAGGAGAACACTGTCCTATATATTTAATCCATTTTAGACTTTGTTTTGCTTGAGACAATATCCCAATTCCTAGGATCTGTGTAGATATCCTTTGAAATTGGCCAAGCTGGATACCACTATACCAGTAATCTTGTAATCATATAGTTACATCTTTTCCTGTATCTACTAATCCTTCAGTCTCAATTTCAACTAACTATAATTTTAATTTTGGTCTTTTATCATTTATACTAGTGTACTAAATGATCTGTTTCTTGGTATCTTTAAAATCTCTGGTTCTATCCATAGAAATTTCTCTATTTCTGTTAAATGATTTAAGGTTTGAACAGCTTTGTTTGTAGTTTCAGGCTTTGATATTTCTAGTTGCTTTTCAAAATAATCTTTCTTTGGTGGACAGGAAATGAAGAGCTCATGATGTTTTTGTCAAACCTTAAAGTGAAGTCCCTTGGTCAATTCTCTGACATTAAGGTATACCCTTGAATATCTTTAGATGAGCTACATTCATGAGATTTATGTGTGCTTCTTCCACATCTACTACATTTTACAAGAAACCTTCCCCATGAATTATTATTATAGAAGAAATTTTTCCTTAGGTACTTTGTCTGACATTCTTCAGGGGATAACCTGATCTTTCACAGCCACAACAATGGGCATTTTTTGTTTTCATTTCATTTATAATTGCTCCTTCAACCTCAACTGACTTGTGAGCATTGGATTCTATATGCAAAGAAGTTTCAATTACTCATAAAAGGTAGAGATCTAGCCTGTAAAGGTCTAATAGCCTATATGCATTTTCCATTAGGATTTTAATGATTTCTTTGCAGGAAGTAGGAAAAGGAAGATTTTTTTTAGACTAGATGAATTTTGGTTTGGGAGATAACTACTATCTTTAGTCCTGTTTAACAAATTATAAAACAAAACCACCATGAGAGTAGTTATATCCTCAGTAAAAGAGTCTGTTTGGGAAACCATTATTTTCCCCTGAGTTGTTTTCAGTTGCAAATAACTTCTTGGTATAAATGGGATTTGTGTTCACTAGCACTCTCAGTGCTGCATAAACATTAGTCACAAAATATATAGCACAAAGTTCCTACAAATTGAACTAATTCTTCCTAACACTAAACTATCATTGTGCATTTTAGAGACAGTCTACAATAAAACCAGATTTTTAAAAAATGAATAAAACTATACCTAAGGACAAATATATGACCATGGGTTTCCCCCCTTAATTACAATTAAAAATCTTATTTCCTGAGCCCTGAAGAGACACTTTAGTATAGCTTGGCCCCACTGTTCTTTAAAATGGAAGACACCTAATCACCTTCCTTCCTCCCAGGTTAAAAGGTATATAGTTTATTATCTGTGCCTATTATGACTAAAGTCACTGATTAAAGATACTTCTTTAAAAAAAAAAAAAGCAGTGAAGTTTGCACTAGAAATGAGTTTATGACACTAAGCATTGCCAAAGTCTACTTCAATAGTGTTTCTGTTGTTCCCAGGGGCTGCGCTCTCAGTCTGAATCCCTTTCCTGGTACWGGGAGGGGCAAGGGACAAAAATCGTTTTGGTAGGTAAATATGGTGGCTCATTTCTATAATCCAGTACATGAGAGACTACAGTAAGAGGATGGTTGAGTGTGAGGCCAGCCTGGACCACATGACCAGACCCTATCTCAAGAAACCAAATTCTTCCCAGGTGGCTACACAGTCAACATTCTTTGGTATTAATATTTTTGTCCAGAGTTGACGTAAAGATTGTCTTACTCTTTTGTGCACTTGAGGAGAAAACTTTATGGACTTTATAACTGGGAGATCCATAGAAGAGTTTCCAGCATTTAAGAAGTAGTCCAAATATAGTAGTATAGGCCTGTGATTCCTGCACTTATGGCTGGGGAGAAGGAACAGGAGTTCAAGGTCCACCTAACCTGTAGGACACTTCAATCAAAAGTATAAAAGGAGTTCAGTGGTATGTAGATTAGTGTGCATGCATTAACAATGGGATGCATATAAGACAGTCCTCCCTTTATTGTATGTTATAGTTGTAATTAAAGTGGTTTTAAGGTTTTAATTGCATTATGATTTTTTAAAAACTGAACATTTTATTACAATTTCTTTAGCAGTTGGGTCTGAGATTGCTCTATTTACTGCTGTAGTTAATCTTTTTGAAAAGTCCACAAAAGATTCATTTGCAACTTAAGTTATATTTGTAAATGATTCAGCTCATTGCTGTTCTTCATCCTTGTCCAAACATTTAAGGTTATTGAAAGTCATTGTTCTAAAATGGAATTATCAAGGGTAATATGTACTCTTCAGCTAATAATGGACCTTGACAATATCAATGACTCTAGTTGCATTTGGTTTTTCCATTATTGAAATCTTACCTCTCTACTATTAACCATTGTAATTGAGGGCCAGGCTCTAAGATGGTTGTCAGAAAATATCTCTAATCTTTTGAAATTATATGAATTTCCAAGGCCAAATTATTATGTATTTGTTTTATATGTAGGTATATATTTTATATGACCTATGTAGGTCAGAGGTCATTAATGCTTTCTTAAATCTTTTAAAAACTTGCGTCTGTATAAGTTGCAAACCAAATACTTGATAACCCTGTAGATTTCTTTGATCTCCATCTAATTTCTTTAACAAAGCTGGGAAATCATTTTAAGTTTTATAACAGATACAGACTGCCCTTTGACAGTCTTGTTACAAAGTGAGGCTTTAGTATTTAGATTGGACTCATTTAAAATATTGTCATGATTCAAAGGATTGTCTAAATATTGTTTTATTGTTTGTAACTTAGCAAGGATTTTTTTCAGTCGCTTACTTATCTAAGTCTGCCTTCTTTCAAACTCTCTTAGAAAAAATGTGAAATTTTAGTTGTTACAAAAAATAATTATAAGTGAAACAAAATCATATGGAATCCAGATACATCGTGTCATTGAATCTCTCTCTTTTACACATGTAGAATATTGCTGTACCCTTATGTCAGTTTCCTCTGTCCCGGGTGAATGTCCCCTGCCCAGCGTTCTCTCTGCTGGAAGTCCCACCCAGAAGTCCCACCTTCTAATCCTCCCTCAGCTTACTGGTCATTAGATTTATTGACTGGTGATTCTTCCACACAGAACACAGGAGATTATCCCTATGAGGAATATCATTTGGATTGTAATGACTCAACTAAAACAAATGAACAACAATGAAATGATAAATTAAAAATGCAATATCACTTTCCAGATTCTAACAATGATCTTTCACTTATCTAAGAGTATATAGTTTTAAATTAATTTTTTGCTTCTTTTGCATCTATATTTCCTGAAGTTTTATGGCTTTATCAATTAACCTTCCATTTTATATCAGTAGTAATGTTACTGTCTATGGCTTAGGTGGTTATCAAGCTTGACTACTGAATGTAATAAAAATATTAGAATCATCTCAATATGAAAAATATACTGTATGTTTTAGATTATACAAGGTTTCCATCATCACTGTATACTTGATAAAAGCATTCAAAATACCCTACATGATACACTTGTTAGTGAAATTGATGAGGTCATCCAAAATTTGAATATGATCTTTTACATACAGAGGATAAGCTAAGAAAATGCCATGGTTTTCAATAATTTATACCTTCTAGAAGAAAATTATCTAGAATAAGCTAAACATATTCTTCCTTTCATACTTCTTTTGGATCAATGGATGATCAATAAGAATATATATATATATATATATATATATATATATATATATATATATATATATATATATATATATATATATATATATATATATATATATATATTTGCTAGAGTTTCCCTGTCAGTTAGAAACATTGGGTGTTAGCCATCTTCAGATGGGCTCCATCTGAAATTGAAATATAAATGACCCTTAAGGAAAAGCTTCATAGGAGATAGGTTGTTGGTTGCTTAATGAAGTGGAGTATCACACCATTTGTTGCATTAGCACAAGCACTTTAATTTCTGAGGGCATCTTTAGTAGCTCATTCTGCTAGTCAGAAATCAGCTGTGGTGCCCGAAGTCACTAGACCATTTAACTGTGAGAATGGGATTAATTTGTCTCTATTCATGAATAATTCAACTATTTCATAATTTATGATATTTAGAGTACCTAGGTGTAAATCCACTTAATTTCCAACAGCAAACCTAGAAAATGAATGCAAATAATGATAACTAAATAAGGAGAGCCTCAGAGAAAGGTATCTAATGCTTACACTGGTGAGATATCATCCTTGATTCTTCAGCAACACCCATGCTAGCCACAAGACCAATCAAGTATTTAGAATCCAAGGTAAAAATCGTTAACAATTATTTAGTGTTAACTACATGAATAATCTAATTTAGGTACATTAAATGTACATTTTATTGTTTGCAAATTTCATTGATGCACATAATATATTGTTAAAAAAGCCATCTGCATTCCTTCCCCTTTAATTGCTTCCCTATCCCCTTTAATTGCTTCTCCCTTTTAATTGCTTCTCTATCACTTGCCTCTCCATATCACCTGTCTTGGGTATATAACCCCCAAACTATATCCTACTAGAAAATAATGTTTATGCAGCACTGAGAGTGCTAGTGAACACAAATCCCATTTATACCAAGAAGTTATTTGCAACTGATAACAACTCAGGGGAAAATAATGGTTTCCCAAACAGACTCTTTTAATGAGGATATAACTACTCTCATGGTGGTTTTGTTTTATAATTTGTTAAACAGGACTAATGATAGTAGTTATCTCCCAAGGATTATTGAGAAGATTAAAAACTAAACATTTATAAAAATTAAACCCACTGAATTAATTTTGTGCTGCCTCTGTGTGGTATASATAGGGAATAATGCCTGAAATCTGCCACCCTATGACAGTGGACAAATGAAAGTGTCCTTTACCTACTGTATACCACCTCAAAATATTCAGCCTGAGTGTAGAGATGAAGTGTAGACTGAGACTTTGGGGATTTAAGCTCTTTCACTTTGAAAATGTGCACAATCCCACTATAGATGTCTAAAGGTGAACCGTTGAAATGGAAGGAAAAGGAGAAAGAAGAAATAAAGGAGTGGAGAAGAGAAGGGAGAGGATGGTGGAAAGGATAAAAACAGAGGAGAGATGAGAAAAATAAAAAGGCCTTTACTGTGTGCAGTGATGCTTCAAGATATTATTGATAGGATCTTAGTAAAGACAGAATTGAGTAAGAGCTTAAGCTAATAAGTAAAGAATTTACCAACTCTTATTATTCTAAAGCAAGCAAACGATAAAGTAGCAATAAAATTATTTTAAATGACATACATTTGCTATACTCTTAGATCAGTGCTGGCTCAGCCAACATCAAACAAGCTTCCTCCTCCAGAAGATGGGAACAAATACAGAGAACCATAGACAGACATTATGCAAAGTTTAATTGGAAAATGGAGCACAAAATGGGATGTCTCCATCAAATCCCTCCCCTCAACATTTAAGAAACTCTGAGGAAAGGGAGACAGAAAGAATGTAAGAGCTGGACAGGATCAAGAACACCAAGAAATAAAGCCTCCTATAGTAACATGAGCAAAGGTCATATGAAATCMCAGAGACTGAAGCAGCATGCACAGTGTGCAAGGGTTTATACACAGTCCTTTGTGTATATATTATGGATTCCAAGCTCCTGTTTTTATGGGATTTCTGAATTGTGAATAAGTAGGTCTGTTTATTGAGTCTGCTCTTGTGCTCTCTTCTTTTTTGTTTTGTCAAACTCCAATGCATTAAATTTTGCATTTTATTTTTATTTTGTAGTATTATCTCTTAGAAACCTATTTGTTTTCTAACCAGAGACAGAAAGGGAGTGTATTTAAATACATTCATATARGCTAAAACTAAATATTTAAAACAATTTTAAAGTAAGGGACAGCTAAAGGGAATACAGGGGTTCATAAATAAGATATATTATGTGAAAAGAATAATAGCTTTTAATAAAGGAAAACAAAAATAGATCAATATAAATGCTAAAAATAAAAGAAAATGAAAAAGTCAGAAAGCATAATGTAAAAGAGAAAAATGTTGATYTTTCACAATTGATCAGCAATACATTTGTTAAGAATAGTCATACTAAAGTAATTGATAAGTACATGTATTATTACATGTGTTTGAAACAACAATCAGGAGAATTTATAAGTGAAATAACAAAAAGTCTCAGCCTTTGAATTAAAATTGAAATAAAGAGAAAGGGGTTAAAATACTATTGACTTTTATATAAATGTTCATCTGATTAAAGCATATTCCACAGTGAACATGCTTAATATAAAGAATTTAGCCTTTAAGAAGCATTTCTTCTTGCATTCTGTACACTTCTTATACTTTGTTTGTCTTTGGAGAATATCCATTGCCTCACAACTTTGAAAATAAAACTTTCATTGAAGGCACAAAGCAGCTTAAACTACTTAGAATTTCAATATCTTTGATTCAGAACACAAACATGGCTTTTCAGACTGGTTTTCATTGTTAAATGATCTTCATGCACTAAGTCATCTTTGACCTCATGTGTTGCATAATGTTCTTTGCATTGTGTCTCACGTTCTTCTTCTGGCAGATGCAGAAGCAGCCAAGGTAATTAAAATAAACAGAAAGGGAGAAATAAACGAAAGCAGCAGCTGAGACTGAGGTGCCCCTAGGGTTTGGAGATTCTAATGCCAAGACTGGACTGGTTCAGYGCCAGCACTTGTATCTGAAAGTACAGGTCTGCATGCAAATGCCTGGATGTCTGAAATCAAACCAGAATAGATTAGCCCGTCTTAGATTTGTCACTTACTTTCTCATTATTTATTAGACTAGAATAGTGTCCTTGGAATTAGATACTTAATATATAAATTCATGCTTACTTAACAAACATTTGTTTAAAATCCTCATGCCAAGCAAAATTCTAAGTACATGGATTATTTTAATGAATAGAACAGATTAAAAATCCTCCTAGTGTAATTAATGAGGTGGAGGAATGGAGTCTCTTTTCTGATCATTTGAATATTTAGTCAAGACAAGCTAAACAGCCACTGACAAGATAAAATATAGGGAAAGAGGAACTATCAGTGTTCTATAAATAGAGCAAACCCTCAAGTGCCTGGTTATCAGGAAGTACATAGCAAGGTAGAAAATAGAAGGTGATATTATTAAGGATTATCTTTACTAATTTAAATTAGGCTGGCCATACAACAGCAAGCTCTGTTGTAAACTCTCTGTATCATTACAAATGAGACCTTATACCACTTCCCACAGCACTCATTAGCACCATTTTCATCTTCTCTACAAATGAGAAAAAAAGAGACTGAGATGTAAAAGTGCTGATCAAAATCACCATCTAGGAATCTAAATTCTGGAGCTAGAGAATAAGTCCCAATATGCTTTTTTAACATCACAGCACTGACAGAAGAAACATTATAATGAATATTACCATGTATAATGCTTACATTCTTATCTGTTTGTACATGATTGAGTATATTAGGAAAAATAATATAAAGGAAACAAATACTCATAAACTTTGTATGTAGCAGAATTATCTAGAAGTGGTGATCTTTAAAAAATAAATTACAGGAGCACATTCTAGACCAATGGTTCTCAACCTTCCCAATTCTAAGACCCTTTAATACAGTTCCTCATGCTATGGTGATCTTGCAACCATAAAATTATTTTTGTTGCTCTATCATAACTATAATTTTGCTACTATTATAAATCATATAGTAAATATATGTGTTTTCCAATGGTCTTAGGTGACTCTTTTGAAAGGTTGGTTCAACCCCAAAGCGGTCATGATCCACAAGTTGAGACCACTCTTGTAGAGAGCTGTGTGTTTGTAAAAATATAGCAAGTTAATACTAGTATGCTTCCACAATATCATTAAGACTGTTCACTTCATGAAAAATTCTAAATATAAAACACTTAATATAATTTTAAAAGTTGTTATAGAATGGAAAATAATTCCCATTAATGCATAGCATAGAGATTTGTGTATACTCCAAAACATTTCTTTAAAATCCTCTTACCATGTGAAATCTAAACACTTGGCTTATTTTAATGGGCAAAACAAATAAAGATTCTGCCTGTTTACTGAGGCAGAAAGAGCAACGGCTCCTCTCAAATCATTTGAATATTGAGTCAAATTATTTAAGTTCAAATTGTCATCTTTATTAGATTTAATAAAGATTCAACATTGCTTATAAAAATCCCTATAATTAAAGTAACTGGATTTCAAAGGTCCATCAAATCTTTAGAGATCTTCATTGATTGGGTCACCTCTTCACTGGATACATAGCATACAAATTTCTGTCCTGTTTGTTCTACTCCAGATCCTGAATAATGCCTGCCAATTTTCATGCTAATTGTTTAAAAGTTGGATACAGAATGAAAGAACATTAATAACTCTTTTACCTAACATTCATGAATACATTTCACATACCAGCTGCCATCCTAAAAGTTCTACGTAATTAGCAAACACTTAAGTACATAATGGATAAAACAGATATAGGAAATACATGTATGGTAAAGAGAATGATAATGGAATAATCTTCTACAAAACTAAAAAGACATATTAAAAAGAAGGACAATATAGAAGTAATTAGGAGAAAAGAATCTAGATAAAATGCAAATTCATAACATTATTTTAATAAATTCAAAAATACAAACTGAGTCATATTAACAAAGTTTTGAAGAGAATATCTTCCAAAAATAGTAACAAGAATCAAGTCATATTGTGGTTTTACAAATATGTTCAATTACATTCCTAGAGATGTTCTATAATACATATAATACTTTTATTATGTGTTATACAAATTATAAAAATCAGAGAAGAGTGACCAAATAATTTTAAGATTATACCATTGAATTTTCAAAAATCTATTAGTCCAATACAGTCAAATAAATATAATATTTGATAACATGAAA
>BDUI01011060.1:29978-45353 GCA_002335545.1 Apodemus speciosus
AAATTGGCACCCAGCATTATAACTGGGTGGCCACTAACAGGCGCAGTCTGTAAGGGGTTGTAACATAAGCAAGGGCAAGGAGAGGTTCAACGGGAACGCAGGCACAGCTTTTGGGCCTTTCATGTGGGATGTTTCTGAACTTCGTTAAAGATGTTGCCCGTACAGCGTCAGGGGCCCAGTTCCTGTCTCCACCCGTGCTGGCTGCAGGACAGGGAAATGAAATGCAGGAACACGCACAGCAGGRCCTACACCTGCTCACTTCTGTCCATTGCTAACTGAAACTCCAAATCTTCCTGCATCCATCCTCTGAGCCCTTCTTCCTCGTCTTATGTCCAGGCTGCTGATGAACTGGGTGTTCGTGCTTTGCCTTTTGTCTGACTGTCTTCTGATGTTATGTGGGAAAGGTGATGTCCACAATCCCAACGTCTGTCTCCTTCATGTTAAGGACTGTTTGAATACAGCACGGATACTTTGAAAAATGCCGTCCACTTGCGGCTGGGGACATGGTTCAAMACTGGCTACACTATAAGGACTTGTGGGGTTCAGAACCCCAGCATCCAAAATGCTGGGTAGCCATGGCTTCATGTCTGTATTCCTAGCACTGGGAAGGCAGAGACACAACCCCTAGAACCAGCTTGGGTTAGCTGGATTGGTAAGCTCTGGACTCAACTGAGGCRGCCTGCCTTAGTATAGAAGGCAGAGAATGGTCAAAGAAGACGGGCATCAGCCTCTGGCCTCCACATGCACCCTTGACATGTGCACATGTATTCTCACATATGTTTACCCCCCACACAAGCAAACTAGCATATACCACACACACACACAACACACACAACACACACAACACACACACAGAAAGAAAGAGGGCAGCTATGCCTTCTGTTTTCTGATGCTCTAATACTGAGTTCAGTTGACATATAAACAAGACCAACAGTACGGCAGTAGGACATTGGTTCCCTGGGGAAAGTGAGTCTGACCAGGAAATGAGGAAGCAGAGACACTGCCTGGGGTAGGTGGCAAGGGTCAGAGTGACTAGGCAGCAGACTGTGGAGACACAGGCTCTCCCTGTGAGCCACAYGCTATGTTCTAAGCTTCTCTTTTACACATAGCAGTCACAGCCATGCCATTAAACAGCATCATTATTTCTGATGCACACACAGATAAAGGGTGGAAGTTCAGAGGTTAATTTGCCCAAACCATGGCTATCAGTGAGTATCTGCACTGACTTGCTGTCCACAGAGTAGACACTGTGTTGGTTCTTATGCTTACATAATCTGCATCCATTTGGGTTTTTGAAGCAAAGCCTGAATGTGGGAATCATTACCTTGTTATGCCTGGACCGTGTGCTTCATAGCATCCTGCCTCCAAAAGTTTGTAGTTACAAATGCAATCATTTAATTCTATTGCACAGATTGTTGTAGGTTAGGAACACTGTCAGGGTCAAGCTCGGCACTTCTTGGAATCCCTGCTGGCATTGGTCTTGGTTTCTTTCTTTGTCACTGTGATCGAACACTCTGACAGAAGCAACTTAAGGACGAAAGGGTTTATTCTGGCTCGCACTTCAAGGWTGCTGTCAATCACAGTGAGGTCACTGCCCGCTGAGCCTAAAGCAGCTGGTGACATCATTGCAGAGAGGGGTGAGTGCATATTGTTCCTCAGCTCACTTCCCCTTTGCATAAGGCCTCAGATCCCCTGCTTTGGGAACGATTCCACCTACAGTCACATCAGGTCTTCCTACACCAATTCATGTTGTCAAGATGAACTCCCTCGAGCATGCGCAGCTGCTCATCTCCCAGTGATTCCTGACTCTATCGAGTTAACAATTAACACTAGCCATCACAGCACCTAACTGGCCTGAAGGATTGCAAGTGGCTTTCTTCATGGTCTAAGAGCTGGGTAGGCACCGCTGGAAGTTGGCTGTCCACGTATTGTTAGTGATCTCCAAGAGGTCCCCTCAGAGTGGCTTTGGGGGGATGTGGTAGAGGCTGCCAGCCTTCTTAAAAGTCCCACAGGACCGTAGCAACTCTCACCTATGCTTTGTTGACCAAAGAAACATAGGCTGACCCACTTCACAGGCAGGTGGAAATCACCCTTTCTCCTCACAGAAAAGATATGTGCAGCCATCTTTAAGTGGAAGTAAGCAAGACATCTGCTTTTTAAGACAGAGCTTTCCACAGACAAAATGATGCAGGAAACAACTCTTATCTTTGTAGCCTTTATCCTTTCTGCCGCCCCTGCCTCCCTCTTACCCATATGCACTAAATCACTTTTCCTATATATCCCTAAAACCTGTGCTCAAGGAAGATGAGAGTCCTTAGCTCAACTTGCCTGCAGGAGCCCTCTGTATCTTGAGCTAGCTCTCTAATGGGAAGGGAAGGGGGGGTTTCTGTTGTTGTTGTTGTTGTTGTTGTTGTTGTTGTTGTTGTTGTTGTTGAAAACAACTTTGTTGTTTTCAAAGTTTGGGAGAAGTAACCAGGCAGGCAGAAAAGATGAGGTTTGGGCAGGAAGTCTGGACCAACCCCAATGAACTACATACAACTCTGTGACTGCGGTTCCAACCCACGGCAGTTACTGCTGGGCCTGGACCTTGCTGTTCTGTACAGACTGCCCATGTATGCGCTCTCTGTCTCTGTCTCTGTCTCTGTCTCTATCTCTGTCTCTGTCTCACTCTCTTTCTGTGTCTCTCTCTCACACACCGTCTTTCTTTCAGTCTCTCTCTCTGTCTCTTTATCTCGGTATCTCTCCCTCCCCCTCTTTGTCACTTTCTCTGTCTCTCTCTCCCCCCCACCCCGTCTGTCTCTGTCTGTCTCTCCCTTCCTGTCCCCTCCCCCATCTAGCCTTTGCATTTATTCTTCCTTTCTTGTTCCATACATACATGTGGTTTTATATTTTTATATTTGTTTATCTCTTGACTGCAGGGAATCATATTTATAAAACTACCCTAAGCTACTTTTTAAACCTCGGTGACATAAGGAGTCCACCATTCCAGGGAAAGGGCAGATGACCTTTATTTTTAGGGTTGCAGTCCCAGAGAGGCATTTATGAAAAGGGGGAAATGCTTACAAAGGATGTGAGGATCTTATTCACGGGTCTTTTAAGATTGTTCCAGAAGCTGGCCTCTCATGTCTGTGTCATCTCTCTCCTTCCTCCTCTCCCCGTCTCTACCTCACACACACACTCTCTTTGGGATGCTTTCTTCTGTTCTATGTTGAGAAGCGCAGCACAGCTCCTTTATTCCATCTGTCACTCACAGATGCACAGTCAGTTGAAAAGCACCCCAGCCTCCAATGTTGCCACAATACCTCGGTGGCCCCGGAGCCCCCGGCCACACAAATCTGTTGACATGTGGCTACTCTGTTGTTTTGTAGCTTGTGGTGTTAACAGTGGGTGAAAAAAAAATTCTCAGATGGAGGGAAAACTGCTGAAAGAGAAAGCCAGTCATGGCCAAGGACTCTCTCGCTCGTGGGTGCAATCACTTTAGGTCCCTCAGGATCATTTCAGTCCTCGTCTGCATCAGAGAATGAGCTTCCTAAATCCTGAATGCGCCCCCCTTTTGAAACAGGGTTTCTCAGTATAGCAGCCCTGGCTGTCCTGGATATCATTTTGTAGACCAGGCTGGCCCCAAACTCACAGAGATCCACCTGCCTCTCTCTCCTGAGAGCTATGATTAAAGTCATGTGCCTGAATGCTTTTTTTTTTGTCTTTTTCTACTGTCTTCTTTTTTTCTCCTTTGTTTATTTAAATTGTACTATGTTCTTTTTGTATCTTTTCTTAATTATTTGCAAGTGACTTTGTGTGTGCATGTGAGTGTGTGTTAGTGTGTGCACATGTATGTGTGTGCATGTGAGTGTGTGTACATGTATGTGTGTACATATGTATGTGTGTGCATGTGTGTGAGTGTGTGTGCACATGTACATGTGTGTGTATGTGTTTGTGTGCATGTGTATGTGTGTTTATATGCATATGAATGTTGGGTGCCTGTGGTGTCCAGAAGAGAACATCAGATCCTCTGAGCTGGACTTTGAGGTGGTCGTGTCCCACCTAACATGGGTGCTGAGAACTGAACTCTGGTCCTCTGGAAAAGCAGCAAGTGCTCATAATTTGTGAGCCATCTCTTGAGCCCCCCCTCCTATTCTTAAACATTTTGTAAGAAACAAATGATGTTTCTACTTATGAAATGAGTACATTGTCAGTGAAGGATGCTTGAATGCTGACGTAAAGGAAACATGAGGACGAGCATCTGCGGTACCCACACCTGCCATGCTCCTCCATCATTTTTGTTTAACAATGACCATGATATGACCATGATGCACCTGTCATGTGTGCCCCTGAGGATGGACGTTGTGATGGGAGTGACTTAGGTGGCTGCATACTATTCCACCATATGCTTATAGTTTGGAGTAGGTGAATAGCTTCGGTTTGCTTTTGTTTTGCTGAGCTTGGGATCAAACCCAAGGCCCTGTTGATACTGAGTAAGTCTTCTGTCGTTAAGTTATACCCTCGGCCCTTGGAGAATACTTTTTAATGTGACCCATGTATATTGTTTAAACCAAACATATAAGTTACCACATCAACATCATTATTAGGTACTTATATTATCATAAGCTGTTGCAAGCTGGATGCCATTGGAAAGAGAGCATCAATTGAGGGATGGCCTCCATCAGATTGGCATGTGGGCTTGTTTGTGGGTGGGGGCTTATTCTTCACTGCTAATTAATGGAGGAGGGACCGGGCCCCTGTGGGCGGTGCCTCAGGAAGGCAGATGCGCCTGGGATGAATGATAAAAGCTAACAGGGCAAGCCAGAGAAAGCAAGCCAGAAAGCAGTGTTTCTTTATCTTTTCTGCTTCACCTCTGCTTGGGACCCTGTCCTGATTTCCCTCATTGATAGATTGTGACCCAAACATGTAAGCCCAGTAAATCCCGTCCTTCCCAAGTTGCCTTTGGTCATAATGTTTACCACAGCAATAGAAAACAAACTGGGAAGGTAGTGCATTTTTTTTCTGTGAGGAATATTTCATATTCTTGTACATAAACCCTTGACATACTTTGATTCTGTGGGTTAGTCGGATGAAAATAGRACATTGTAAAGACTGACTTATGTTACTAGCTTGTTTTCTAGGAGGAATTCTCCTGTATTGTATCCCTTGCCCATCTCTGTCCTGCCAGGAAATGTAACTGTAGCTATATCTTTGGCATTAACAAATATCATCGAGCCAGGCTCAGTGGTACTGTGTTTTATGTATAATTCCTTATGTGCGCTTATAAATCAGTATGCATTTGTTGTAAATTTTTTTWAAAAAAAATAACAAAAAAAATGTAGATTGGAGATACCAGAGCCAGGAGTGACAGTTATCCACATGTGACAATGATCATGGCTTATGTGTAGGTGTGTCTTTCTAGGCCATTTTCCCATCTTGGGTTTCATCTAAAGCAAATACCTTTGAAGCAGCCAAGCCCTTACCATACTAGGCTATCTCCTGGCCAGCTGCTAAACAAAGTCTGTCACAACTTTTTCTCCTTGAGCCTTGGCCTAGAAGATGTTCACAGCTGGGTTTTACTTAAATGAACGTCTCTCAGTGCTGTGACTGATTGTCTCAGGCGTGGCATGCCTCAAGTCACTCATGTGACTGATCCTCGCTGATCCCTGTTAAAGGTGAGGAGCATTTCCCACTTGTAACTGTAACAATCCAAAATGTCTTCAAATACTTGCCCCTCTGGTGGAGGGAAACAGGGGCCAAATTGCCCCTGACTGAGAGTCATTGTTTCTAGGCTGCGAATATAATTCCTCACCTAGTAAATTGTGGTGTTTGTAACAAAACTGGACTTGTACTGTTTGCTGTCTTGTTCCGTGCTGCAACCACAGAAAGACAGTAGAGGTGGGACTGGCAGGGCTAGTAGTAAAGGAAAGGGTACCTACGCCTGCAATAACTGTCCTGGGTATCTTGCTGGGCACAGTTCTGGACACATACAGAAAGACAATGCTGAACTCCACAGTTAAGTGTCAGGAGTCTGTAGGTGGTGGGTGGGGAGGGAATTACATTTCTTTTGGGATAGTCTGGTCGGAAGCCAATAAAGTGATGAATTATTGAATGGGCTCCCTTTTTAAAAAAAATAAACATATTTTTCCTCTTTCTTTTTCATCAGTCCTGTGGTGAACAAGAGGAAGCAGGTGAACAGTTTACAAAGAGTTTCAAATGCTAACTCCCTCTGGTGCACGACCCCCTAGCTGGATGTGTTATTTCCTTCTTGAGTGGTTTTTAAATGCAACTGTTGTTCAGAAAAAGAGTTACCCTCTTTTCCAACACTTTCTCTTTCATTCTCTTTTTATGGTGTTTATGCCGTAAATGAAAGCCCGGGGGACTGTTAACAATGGCCTGAAGTGCCAGGGTTGTGCTGTGTTTTGAATGACTCAGATGAGAGACCGCCAGTCCAGTAGAGCTCCATCTTACCTTACTAAGGGATGGTGCTGAGTTTTAGTGGGTGAAAGCAATGTTTGTTCTGATGGGTGCATAGTGTATTTCAGAAAAGCAGAGTGGGTTAAGAAAAGGCTTTAAGAGCCGAACTGACTGACATCTCTGGGGAAGTCCACCTCTCCAGCAGTGGTGGGTCGCTGAGCCCCAGCTCGGGACTACAGAAGGGGTATAGCTCTAGAGGCCATGAGAGCAGGTCTGAGGGTCTCATTGGGAAGACAGGAAGGGACATCCACAAAAGCGGAGGCCAGGCTGACAACGTGTAAAGGACCCCTGCCGGTCTGAGGACCATGGAGCCAGGGTACAGGTTTGACCTCCCTAAGAATGGCATTTCTTCAGGTCAGTGGTTTTCAAATGGTTGTCAAACCTAAGGAGCTCCCTAGAGGGTTAACTAAGAATAAGGACAGAGAGGCTGAGCTGCCCAATAAGCAGAATGCTTACTGAATGAGTACCTTCCTCACATTCAAGAAAGAAAGAAAGAAAGAAAGAGAGAGAGAAAGAAAGGAAGGAAGGAAGGAAGGAAGGAAGGANAGAGAGAAAGAAAGGAAGGAAGGAAGGAAGGAAGGAAGGAAGGAAGGAAGGAAGGAAGGAAGGAAGGAAGGAAAACTTAACCCCATGGACAGATCTATATCTGGCCCATTTCATCTTTCTGTCCCCTAATTTCAAAATTTATAGAATCAGACCATGTGGCGCGTTTGTGAGCACACACGACATACCCTATCTGCTTTGCCAGAGTATTGAACCAACCTACAGCAAACCTAGAGATTAACAGCTACCACTAGATTAATTCAAATGAAGCTGCGAAGATTCAATGACTCGTTTTGTTACTTATACAAACAACTGAAACCCCTGCTTAGAAACCAGAACAGAGGCTTGCCCAGTGAAGGGCACAGAGTCAACCCAGTGCCAAGGGGAAGCTGGCTGGGGGGAGGACAGTCACAGACTTGAAACTCAGTGGGGTTGGGTTGGAGATTAGTGAGGCCTCAAAAATACCTAAGGAACCAGAGGGTAAACTAAGGTGTGGTTAATCAGAAGGAAATATCTTCATCTCAGAGGGATTAAATCTTATATCTTCGTCTAAAAGTGATTCTGAATGCACCTGCCTCATGGGAAAGAGGAGAGGGGTAGATCATGCCTTCAAACACACTCACCAGTCACTCTCTAGCAACCCAGCTGCCATGCCCACAGAGGGGTCAGCCTGTGTGCCCGCTTTGAGAAGACTATTTTGAAGGGGCACATAGAGAGGGAAGGCTGAGGCTTGCTGTCTTTCAAAATAGACAGTAAAGTTGTCCTTTTAATAGAAAGGGGTTTCTAGATCACTAACTCAAACCCCCACTCTGCCAGTATATCCGAGACAGATCCTACTGTCAGGATCGTGTCTGGAGATCACCTGTGTCGCCTCATGTCTTTTTTAAGGGGAGTTTTTGTCATTCATTTGTGCAAACAGAGCAATCCCAAAAGCTGTTTTAGGTGTTTGGAGAGGGAGGATGTTTGAAATCGTGGTAAGGATCACTGCGGTATTGGAAGGGGCGCCTGCATCTGTGTTGTCTGCGATTTCCTTGGCCTTTGTGTCTGCTTGCTTCTCCTTCTCCAAACAGCAGTGGCCTCTAACATTTCCAAACGGTTTGCTATGCTCCTGGGTGTTCTAAAGCTCACACACTCTTCCCAACAGCTCCATAACGCACACACTAGAATCATTCCTATTCTATGGAGGAAGGAACTGAGGTTCAGAAATGGGGGGAGGGGGCTTCCCAAGGCCACCCGACTAGTGACCAGAAAAACAACATTGACCAGAGCAGTTTGGGCCCCAGGACTCTTGGTTTTTTATCAGACCTTACCTGCCTCCTTGCAGAGACACATGCAATTGTCTGAGACTCTGATTTTATGGAGATGAAGTATGTTTCTTACACGCGGACACACTTGAGCCTTTTACATCAAAACTGGGCAGTGTAGGCACTGGGAAGCCAAGAAGGTGCAGACCAGAGGAATGACTCCAATTGCTGCTGGGCCTGATGGTCTTCAAGTTTTATTCTCAAACCCATATGAGGCACTATACAAAGGGCTACATCATGCCTGCAAGCAGACTCTGGATGGGTCTGGAGTTTAAATTCACACACTGAGAAGCAAAGAATGCAGAAACAAATACAAAGCATGGGGGCCTGATGGGAGAGCTATGCTATGGAATTTTCTCCGAGCCAAGCTGCTACAGTAGCTTAGGACAAGGGCATGATCTCTGAATACAAGTTACTCTGTAGGGAAAGGAGAGAGCGGTAGGTCACCATGGTAACATGACCTTTGCTGGGCCCCTGTCTTTGGGGGTTTAAGTTCACAGACGAGGGTGAGCATCTGCCGAAAGCTGCAACATAGCAGAGAAGGGTAATGTAAGAGCTAGCCCAGGAAAGGGTCTGGCTTCAGGGAAGGTCTTGACATAGAGGCCGGAAGATGACCAGCAGACCCCTGGGGGTTGGAACATGTGTCTGGGTTCTGAGCTCTAAGTCACACCAGCCACCCACAAGGTGACAAGGAGTCCCCAGCATTTACCTAATAGCCTAGCGAGGGGGGATTAACTCCATTCCCTTCACATTAGAAAAGTCTATTCATTTAACATAGCCTTCCACCCACTCAATTCTTCCCCAGCCCAAACTCACTTCAGCTTTAGTGCGTGTGTGTTTTTAACGTGTGTGTACTAGGGAAAGATGTTTGAAGTAGGGTGTTTGACACGTTTCGTTTTCCTTGAATAGAAATGAATACAAATCATATCTCATTAGAGCACTGCTGGGGTATGATTTAGGCAATTTTACCATTATCTGCAAAGAGAAGAAATCATGGCTACATTCAGACATAATTCTGTAGCATAAAAGTGAAAGCTGCTTTTATTGCCCTGGCTGCTGGCTTTCCCTTTATTTATGTTACTTATGCTTCTGAAGTAGCAAGCACCAGGGACTCAGAGAGGGCCGTCTTCAACGGCTGGTGCGGTTTTCAGCCTTGGAGTGCATTCATGATTTTTACAGTAACCTTTGGTGTTTTCATTCAATTTCATTCATACCCAGTTATTTCTCTTTTTAGAAGATTTATCTCTATTTGTGAGTGTGTGTGCATGTACATATCTTTGTAGGAGTATGTGCAACTGAAAATACAGTGACCACGGAGGGCAGAAAGGGACATCCGACCTCCTGGAACTGGACTAGCAGGCAGTTGGGAACCACTGTGTGAGACTGGTTCTCTGCAAGGGCAGCAAGTGCTCTTAGCCCCTAAATGCTCACACGATTATTATTATTTAAATAGTTGRTAGTGATGCTAGTGCCTTTCCTGCACTTCCTGGAGAAGCATCTGTTTAAGTCCTTTGTCCTTTTTCCTGTGTTGGTTTGCCTGCAGCAGCGCTGTACCAGCTCTTGAGATTATTTAATATGACTCCTTTACGAGGTCATTTCAGCGCCTTATCCTTCATACCCTCTTGGACGCATCACTTTTCCATCGCCGTGACAAAACACCATACCAAAGGCAAATTAAGGAAGAAAGAGTTCATTCTGGCTTACGGTTCTAGTGGAAGTGTCTATAGCAGTCAGGGAGGCCTGGCAACAGCTGGCTGGAGCTCCAAGCTGATAGGTTACCTCTTCAACCAGAAGCACAGAGCACAGAGGGAAGCTATAAATGTTCAAAGCTCACCCCCAGTGAAGACTTCTTTCACTGCCCCATGACCTCTCAAATGGTGCAACCGACTGAGGACCAGGTGTCCAATTTCCTGAGCCCATGAGGGACTTTTCATTCAATCCATTACACCTCTGGAACACAAAACTTCTTTTTCTTCTTCTTCTCCTTCTCCTTCTCCTTCTCCTTCTCCTTCTCCTTCTCCTTCTCCTTCTCCTTCTCCTTCTTCTTCTTCTTCTTCTTCTTCTTCTTCTTCTTCCTCTTCTTCTTCTTCTTCCTCCTCCTCCTCCTCCATCTTCTTCTTCTTCCTCCTCCTAAAATTTACATGTATGTTTTACCTGCTTGTATGTCTGTGCACCATGTGTATGCAATTCCCATGAAAGACAGAAGAGGACCTCAGATCCCCGGAACTGGAATTACAAATACCCATCATGAAGGCACTAGGAACTGAGCTCAAGTCCTTTGCAGAATCAGCGAGTACTCTTAACTGCTGAGCTACCTCTCTAGCCCCTGACAAAGTTATGGGTTTCTTTTTTTAATGTTTACTTATCCTTTTCATTTTGATGAAAGTCCAATTTATCTTTTCTTTCTGTCAYCAGTGCTTTTGATATCAAATCTAAGACAACCTTGGCCAATCTAAAATCATAAAAACTTAGTTCAATGTTTTATTTATGGTTCTTTATTTATGTATTTTGATCCTGAATTCAAATTTGATTAATTTTGAGTCTTTTTTTTTTTTAGATTTAGTATAATATAGGACTCCAACTTAATATATGCCAACTGGCTTCAAATCAATGTTTGAAAAGACCAATTTTTTCTTTGCTTTAGCACTTTAACACTTTAGTGTCTTGGAACCACTGTCTAAACCCTTATCATATTTTATTCACCAACTAAATATCTGAGGATCATATCAAAGTTATTATGATTCCTATATTTAGAGAACTTGTTTTCTCTTGAGACTAAAACACATTAAGAGAGAGATCATAATAAGAGCTGAGAGATGGCTCAGAGGTTCAGAGTGTACAGTGCTCCTGCGGAGGACCTGAGTTCAGTTCACAATGCCCATGCTGGGTACCTCACAGCTACTTTAAACTCCAAATCCAGGGAATCTAATGCCCTCTTCTTCTGACTTCCACGGGCTCCTGCACTCACATGTATACACACACATATACATCCACCATGATTAAAAACAAATAAAAAGAAAATCATGATGCTAACTATTGATTAATCTTATTGCTACCTTCTTAGAAAACATCAGAAACTGTGGAATATCCTCTGGAAACCAAGATACACAGGAGGAACAACAACATATCACTCAGAAAGCAGGAGATAGAAACATCACCTTTCAACTTTTAATAAGATTATCTAAGGCCCTAAGAAATTCCAACAGTTGTTTTTGCATTTCCCAGTAGTTCATGCTTCATGTTTAGTTCCATTGGTGAAATAGTTCCTACCCTTGATTGAGATTTCCTGATCTCTAAAAAATGTCCCTCTCAATATTGTAGATGCCTCTAAAACAATGTCCATCATGTTGAATTGTAACCAGATTTCTTCCTCATTAACCCTCAAGGAGAAAGTTCTCCTTGGAATATGTGACATCATATTCCAGACAAACCAGGCACAGGAGACATTCCCTGTGAGGTTAGCAACAAATGTCTAATCGAGGACTCTAGAGATGGKTCCAGAAGGGCTCTTGCAGAGGGCTAGAGTTTAGCTCCCCTCACGCCTGCTGGGCAGACCACAGTCTCCTTACCTCTGACTCCAGGGCATCTGGTGCCCTTTTCTGGCCTCTGCAGGCACATGCACGCATGTACACATACACAGACACAAGTTAAAAAGAAGGATAATTGAGATGGAATTTCTTTTTAAAACTTCCTTAAAGTGATCATTCTAAAATCATCGGAAGGACTTTAGCAAAGCAAGGCGAGAGCATCAACAAGCRAGATACATCCTTTTATAGGTAGACTGAGGTCACAAATCAGCTCACATTGCCTTGATCTGATAACAATGGCTTAAAGCAAATGAAAAGATGGCGTGTGTGGGCTCCAGCACAGCAGTGCCTACGACTTCCAAGGAGAACATTGTCTTTGGCCTGGGAAGAAAGATCTTAAAATCAGATTGAAGCCCAATGTGACCCAGATGTCTCAAGTCAGCAAAATCATTTGTCAGAAGAATTCAGCCCACTCCAACAGTGAGGTGGTCTTCCAGACGTCCTTCTTCCCATGGAAACCCACAAAGGATAGATCCCAGAAAGCACCAGGCTCGGAAAAAGCCCGTGTTAAGGGGCGGAGACTCAGCTGAGGAAATTAATTCTCCATACTCTAGCTGTCGCATTCACAACTAATTAGCTCCGAGTTCCTGMGAGCACTGTGGCTGCTGCCGCCTGGTAGACTTGAAACAGTAGAAATATGTGGGCTTCCCGAAGGGCGTGGACGCTAAAAGCCCTTGGCTCTCCAGCTCTGGTTTTTCTCTTTYCCTAAGGAAAACTTACATTAAATCCACTGAACAACTGTGGTCTTCAAAGGAATTTTAGGAGAATTYGATCCCTAAGTGAAACAAGCAAAAAGGTTGAAAATAATTACCATGAAAAATAATATTCTACAGGGCTCGCTGGGTGGTCTGATGGAGCCTGTCACCAGGTAGAAGAAGCCAAAACATTCACTCTCCTCCTCAGAGCTTCTCATTCTCGGTAAATGTACTGAGCACTTGGCTTCATTCATGACATAAGGACTGGCTCCTTCCCGCCACTGCCACCGTAGGTCTCTATCACACACACCATTCCCTGCTCTCTCCGTGGTTAAATCTCTCTGCGGCATCACCATCTGACATATTTGTGGGACAGTGGCCGATACATCTTTACAGGCAGCTTAGGGAAGGTTTGTTTCCCTGAAGAGTCCCCTGTCTGGTGAGTGGTTTCGATCAGAGGCGCAGTGGCAAGTTTCTCATCCTGACATACTCCTTAGCCATGGGACCCTCTGAGTGGCCTCTCTGAGCTTAGGTGTCTGTGCTCCTTCTTGTCACTGTTCTGATGACCAAAGAGGATAGCTTAAGAGTTTCTTGTGAGCCACGTGTCCTCATGGATGTTACTAAAATCATCTCAACACAAGTGTAAATCATGACCTGTAAGACACGTCTGACCCACAGCTGTTGGTATTAATAAAGTTTTATTGGAAAGACTGGCACACTACTTTGCATGCTCCACATGGTGATTATATCACAGCAAGGGTTACAGGGCTGACATTTTTTTTTTTTTGCCAGGACAGTCTAGGCACAGAGCCGAAACATTCATTCTTCTCATGATTTGTGTCCCATCTCTAACCCCTAAACTGGAACAAAAGTCTATRGAGATGGACCTCTTTCCTGCTTTTTTGTRGGGAGTGGGGGAAGTTCATAGTGCTTATAAACATTTTGGCTGGAGATGACTCAGTGGATAAAAGTGCTTGCCACCAAACCTGATGACGCAGTTCAGTCCCCAAGACCCTCGTGGTAGATCGAGCAAACCAGCTTCCCCCAATTCTCTTCTGTCCTTCACTTCTGAGCCTTGTCTCATACACACACCGCACAAACAAATGCAAAAAACAAAACACTAAAAGAACATATTTTAATGAATAAAAGAAAACCTTGCTAAGGTGGGGCAGAAACCCCTTAATAATATTTAMCACATTTGCCACCATGAGGTAGGTGGATTTTGAGCACATGACCATGAGGGCTGGCCCGTTGGAGTAGGAGCTGCCCAGGCAGAACACGGCAAGTGCTAGCTCAGGGTAATTGACCGGGAAGCAGACAAAAGAGCATAGAGGGTCGATGTCTGCCCAGCTCTAGTGCTTTAAGGATTATTTTAAATAGAAAGGCTTTGTGTCTTTTATTTGGGAACTAAATGATCTAAGGTGGGGTAGAAACCCTCAATGATGCCTTTGTGAACCCAGCTTCAATCTGAGAAACAAAATAAACAAAAAACAAAACTATGATCTGTGATGTTCAAGTATATCAAATTTATGAAGAATCAGCACGTAAATGAGATTTTCACCAGTGTTACTGAGCATTAGCCACTGGCTGGGAGATACTAGATGTAAGATAAACAGTTGTTTGAGGTTTTTTTTCTTTACTTTTCTTTTTCCTATTCGATAAAATTAATATTATCATTGAAAACTAGGTTGTTATAAAAGCTGTCCCGACTCTGCACTCTGGGTCTGCAGTCCTCCACCCCTTAGTGGTGTACAACTGTGGGCCCCAGCACGCTTGGAATAAAAGTCCTCTTGCTGTTTCCATCAAAAAAGAAAGAAAGAAAGAAAGAAAGAAAGAAAGAAAGAAAGAAAGAAAGAAAGAAAGAAAGAAAAGAAAACTAGGCTGTTTTACATGGGTTTGGTAAAGCATGTGGGAATGTATGCCCCCATACACAGACAGGCTGCTTGGCATGCATCTTTATCCCTTTTGTGAATTACTTTGTACAAGATAAATTCCCTGATATCCTATGCCCATTACCTACAAACTTACCATTTGTTCATGATGGGGGAAATTTAAAACAGCAGCTGGGTGTTTCTCGTTATCCCACTTTAATATTGGTAATTGGAGGCGGGTGTGGCTCAGTGGAGAATACTTTGTATTTAAAAATAAACTTAGGAGTATCATCACTATGCAGCTATTCCCCCAACCTCCAGTCTTCTAGCTATTTGTCTTAGAGGTGAATTAATTAATTTTCGTTCATTATCTGGTACTTTAGTCATAAAATGCTCTTCCTCTCAATATGTCACCCTTCAAAGTGCTCTGTACATGTCCCTGGTACTGCCAATCAATATGTGTTTACTACAAGTCATGTGCGTGCATCTGGAAACTCTTCTAGTAGAAATAACATTATTGTTCAATAACAGGTTCTCCAACCCTTTTAGAAACATGTGCATACTCATGGGACAGAGCTCAGTCCTGTGGCCATTCATTCATTCATCCATTTCCCAAGCCTACTTTGACTCAGAAATCAAGATACAAAGCACACATGCACTCATACATGCACATATGTACACACATGCACATATAGACACCCACATGCACACATGAACATACACATACCCACACACATGCAAACACACGTGCACATACACAAACTCTGACACACACAGAACCTTTGTATGTAGAAGTTCACAGTCTGCTGGAGAGGGTATTAGGAAGGCAGTTAGGGATGATAGCAGATTCGAGGGTGAGTGTGAGTATCAGGTAGAACTGGAGCCAGTGAGAGATCAGAAGGAGGCCTGAATAACTTTA
>BDUI01011061.1:25113-35426 GCA_002335545.1 Apodemus speciosus
GGTAGTTAACTTCTTCAAGGTCTCACAGCTGGGGAAGTAGAGCGGGCAGGGAGGTGCGCAGTGGTCCGCGGCACAGCACCACCACTACGTGAGATGAGACATCAGAGACAGCCATGACTTATCCAAGGCTGCACGGCTGAGAGCAGCTGGCTCTCTGGCTCTCAGCAAACATCCAGCAGCTACCGGCCCTTAATCTCATCATCTCCACCACGTCTCCACCATACCGAAGAGACCCGCGTACAGAGAAAGCAAGGGGCTCTCAGCCACCCTCTTCAAAGCTCGGGTATAGACCAAATGGCTCCAGAGTTCAGGCTGGAAAACGGAGAAGACAGGGAGTTTAAGAAAAGGAAACCCTCAGAAGAGCCTTCTAGGGGGACAGCAGCAGGGGTGGGGAGCTATTTTTGAAGGAAGTGGGGCCAGATAGTGGAAGATTTTGAATGAATGGAACTGGAAGGCTAATCCAAGGCGCAGGGGCGTCTGGGAAGGCGTTTGAGCACGGAAAAGACACTGTGCTCGGCGCTCAAGTTATGAAAATCTGCCAGAAACCTCAGACTTCAGATGTGCCCCAGATCCAGCCCACGAGAACCTAAAATTTAATAGGATTCCCAGGTGGTTATCGTGTTTGGTAAAGCTTAAGTAGGCCCGTCTCTCCTCTAAGGGCTTGACCTGGGTGGGTGTGGTGTGAGAAGTGTGGACGGGTGGCTGGGTTCAGGCCAGGGGTCGGGGGTGGGGGGCTTGAAGACGGAGACAGAGAAAAAGCTGGGGTGAAGACTCTCATCTGAAAGACCAGAAACGAGACTTAGGAAAGTCAAATAGGGAAAGGGGGTATCAAAAGCACCCCTGACGCGCGCATTGTCAGGGATAGGGTGTGGATCTGGGAGGCGAGAAAAGGCTGTCCTAATGCACGGTCGGATGCGAATGGATCTGATGCGTTAGGGAACCACACATCCTCTCTGGTTCCCATGCCTATTTGGAAGCACAGTGCCAGAGCCCAGCCAGAAAACAGCAGCTCCGCGGGGAGGGTTGTGGGATTACAGGCAGGTGACAGAGCCAGCATGGGGCGGGGAGCACAGGAAGCTGATGGGTGCCCCCTCTTTATAAGACATGGAAGAGAGACGATACTGATGCTGCTCCCCGGCCTACTGGCTACAGCAGACTCTGCCAGCTGGTGGCTCGGGCAAGCATCTCTCCCCAGCCACCCCTCCTCTGTCAGCCGAAGACAAAAACCAGCGCCTGCTCCCTGGGCACTAAGGAGAGACCTTCTGGGACACA
This sequence comes from Apodemus speciosus, assembly GCA_002335545.1. NCBI lineage: Eukaryota > Metazoa > Chordata > Mammalia > Rodentia > Muridae > Apodemus > Apodemus speciosus. The sequence continues at coordinate 26,386 of BDUI01011061.1, forward strand.
TGGACCCCGGGATATGGATAGGAAACAGTGCTGCTTGCTACACCTGCTGCCTGAGGCAAGTCCCGGGCACAGAGGATGGAGTGTGTGGCTGGTGGGACTTCAAGGGACCTGCGGGCCTCAGTCTTTCTAATCGGCCTGATAGAACAGGTTACAGAAGCCAGCCTTGTCAAGAGCAACGAGCTGTGCCCAGCCTTGCCAAGGGGCCTAGAAACCTAATGCTTGATCAGAGGTGGGTTTTTAACTGTCCGAAAAGAGCTCAAGTACTTCTCTTGCAAGCTCAGAGTCCTTGGACGATACCCAGCACTGATGCTAACAAGAGCATCAATCTCCAGCTTGTGAACATCCAGTGTCTCTTCTACACAACAGGAATGCCTGGACCATTTTTCAGAGATGGAAACTGAGGCACAGAAAGGGGACCCTCCCCACCCCCCCAAGCCACCCCACAATCCAGTAGCCTGTAATGCAGAAGACATGCTAGGGCTGTGCCCCCAGCCACCTCCCTGCTCCCTTCATTCCCGTGGGAAAGCCTCCTGCCCACAAACGTGGGGGAAGCCACAGCCCCGTGATAACGCCACCTCCCGTCACACCGCCCCGGGGTCCAGCAAGAATGGGGGTGTCCATGTGACTCAGCCACACTTACAAAGGCAGCTGTGTGCCAGGGCCCAGGACAGCCTCCCCACTGGGGGGGCATCCCTTCCCCTGGGGGGGGGAGGAGTAGGAAAATATGGCTGGTCCAAGAAGAGGGGAAACGGGGGCCTCTCTCAGCCATTAAAGTGGCCTTAAATCATGGGGATTCAAGCCTGGGATTGGGGTTCAAGGACAACATACCAGACAAAGTGGAATAAAGGTCCAGGACAGGATGTGAGCTGAGTCCGCCTAAGTCAAGTTTGCCTATTTTCTGAGACTTTATTTGGAGTCCACTCTAGGTCCTTGGGGATAGAGCCACGCAGGTAGCCCGTCTACATTTACCTGCCTCAGATTTCCAAAGCCCTAGGGTTGTGGTCTGAGGAGAGTCACACCTCCCAGACGCTAGCAGAAAGTCTTTAAATCTCCTCCTGGCCACAGCACTGTYCCTCTTCACCCCTTGCTCCAAATGGTAGCGATACACTTGTCGTCTGCCACGCGAGCGGCTGGTGTTTCCTCCTACAGCCCTGCCAGGGGCCTCTGTTTACGCTAGGACAGGGAGGGAGACCCCCAGCCCAGTGTCATGGCTGCAACTAGGGTCTGACCTTCAGGACGGTTCCGTCCCCCAGGTCTCTCTGTCTGGTCCCAATGATGTTTGATCGCATGCCAACAAGAAGCGGCCTTGGTCCCTGGCATGGGCACACACCCTTTCTCCCTGTGCTTACCTCATTCCTGCCTGCAGGGAAGAGGCCAAGCCAGTGTCTTATCCCCAAGCCAAGTTCATGCTGGCTACCTCCAAGGCCAACCCCCACTGACTGCCCTCAGAGGTGGGCACGCCTGGGTGCCCAGCTACCTGAGACAGGCGAACTGGATAAGAACCTCCTGTTCGCGTTGTGGCATGACGGAATGTCTGACCCTCAGCTTAGCTACCCCCACTCCAAGAGCCCTCCAGCAGGAGGGCTGGATCCAGCCAGATCTTACTCAGAGAATCAAACTGGCCATGCCCCTGCCTCTCAGCATTCCGAAGCCCCTGAGCCCAGGGCAAAGACAAGCACTTTGAACAAGCCCTCTTCACCAATCCTGTCACAGGTCTGGTGCCTGTCCTTCAGGATCCAGAGGCCTGGGGTCCTCCTGTGAGACCCTACCCATCTCTGAACAGAGGTTCCCTCTGCAGCCCAGGTGATCAGGGGTTGTCATGAGTAGGTCTTCCTGCTCTGTCCCTTCAGGGTGTGATTCTCTGACCTGCACTCTGCTCAGAAGCAGCCTGGCCCAGGGGAGCCACTGACTGAGGCCCCAAACCGTTCTCCTCGACACTCTGGTTCCTCCTGGTATTGTCCCAAAAATAACTGCTGTGGGAGTCTAGCATCAAGTTGCTGGGCTTTGATCTTTCTGTGCCTCAGAGTCCTCATGCATAAAATGAGTATGGCACTCTCCTGACCACTGACCACTCGGTTTGCTCTTGAGCATGTGTCGAAGTGTATGCATGTACACATGTTTGTGTGCACATGTGTGGAGGCCGGAAGTCAGCTCCAGTGTGTGTCTTCCTCCATCACTCTCCATCTTATGTGTTAAATGTTTTAGGAATTAGGGGTGTGTGTGTGTGTGTGTGTGTGTGTGTGTGTGTGTGTATGTGTGCACATGCAGGTAACAGTACCACTACATGCATGTAGAGGTCAAAATATAATACTCACAGAAGTTGGTTCAATCCTTGCCTCGTGTGGGACCCAGAGAGCTAACTCAGGACGTCAGACTTGAAGGAAAGCTTTTTAGCCTAAACACCTTGCTGGCCCTTTCAAATTACTTTTGGAGACAGAGTCTCTCACAGAACCCGAAGTTCTCTGATTGAGCTAGACTTGCTGGATGGCAAGCCTGGTGATCCTCCTGTCTCAGGCCTCTCTGGGGTACAGGCACAAACCACCAAGCTCTGCTTTTTACTGCGGGTGCTGGGGAATCCAAACTCGGGCCTTCCTGCTTCCCTGGCAAGTGTGTTTGCCAACCGAGTTATCGCCCTAGCCCCATGAGTCTGCTCCTAAGTTGTCTCCAGTGTGCAGGAACAGAAGGACTTTGACCTTCTACAGAAGTCACCCTGCCTCAGCTAGAGAGACGCRGACCTGGTCTGAGGTGACTAGCATTCCCCTAAAAGGCCATATCAGTTGCTGCCAACTGTTCCACACTTGTGCCCAGTCTATGCCGCCCCTCCCCGGGTCCAGTCCTGAGGTTTAACTGTTCCACACTTGTGCCCAGTCTATGCGGCCCCTCCCCGGGTCCTGTCTGGGAGGTTTGAGTGGCAGCTGCTCAGATGCCAGCAGTGGTCCAGCTGTCTCTGATCAGGCAGAGAGGCATTATCTCATCTGTGCCAAGCAAGGCAGGCAAGGGAAGTCCAGAGAGGTTTAGTGACTGCCCACAAGACAATAGAGTCCTGTACAAAGGATGGGTAGGAAGACATGCTCCACCTTGAGGAGATCATTATGCCAGGTCACTCGCTGCCAGTCTCCAGGACCGGAATCTTGGCTGTGCCCTCGTGGGCATCCACATCCCCATCTTGTTACATACACAGCACAGATGTGTTTGTGAGATGTTGACTGGGGGAGACTCACTTGGGAATTCACAAAGACACCCAAAATCCCAGTAAGATGCCACCACCTCCTCCCCTTTTCCCTCCCCCTTACTTTCCAGACAGCATCTCTCCAAGTAGCCCAGGCTGGCCTAGAATTCAAAATGGATCTGCCTCAGCCACCCCAGTGTGGAGATTCCACCCCTCCCATCTCCAGCGCTTCTCATTTGATACAATGAAGAGCTGGAATCCTAAGTACTTTGTAGAAATCCCACAGAGCATGGGGCCCCCTAGCCCCAGGAGAACCCCCTCCCCAACACCTCCTGCCTTCTGCAGGCTCCTCTGCCCAGCAGCCAGGGAACCCCGCCCCCGGGGTCTCCCACTAAGTGCTGGGGTGCAGGTGGCGCAGGCAGCATAATGGAGTGATAACAGATGCTCATTAGCAGGGGCCCACCGTGCAGCCCACACGCCTCAGGGAGCCAGACTGGCAGAGGCACAGCAGCGGCGCCAGCCGCCCACCTTTGTCTGGTTGGGTGAGGGCTGGGGGCTGGGCACTGGGGCGTTAGAGGCAGTATTTGATTTGACATCTGGGGCCCAGTCTACCTCCATCATGGTACAGCTAGGGATGTGGGTCCTGCTGGAAGGAATGCCAGGGTCCCACCAGAGGCCATGGCAAACCTGAACTTTTTCTTATCTGGGTGCATCTTTGGGACCACCATGGGGGGGGGAGCAGCTGGTAGGAGGGGTGCACCTTCGACTAGACTCTTGTAGATGGGGTGACAAACCTGGGCTGACAGGCAAGGGGCCCTGTGGCTGGCAGCAGCACTAAGGCATATGTGAGCTCTGTCCTTTTGCCAGGCTTACCAGGAAAGGCTGCCTGCCTCTTCCCCCTCAAAAGTCAAACAACCAGTTTGCCGCTAAACCAGTCCCCCCCCCCCCCCCCCCGCGGATCTCAGGAGGAAACTGCTTGGGGAGCATTAGGGACAAAGGGGAAAATGGGGTTCATGCTGCCAGGGTCCAAGCTTCGCTCTGCCCCTCGTGACAGTGGTGCCCTTCTGAGCGAAGAGGGACACACCTCACAGCCGGCCACATGTCCCCACTGTCCCCTCGTGAGCATGCCCGGCCCACACTCTGAGCAGCAAGGAGTGTCCTAGGAACGGGTAGAACCTCTAACTCAGTCATTCCCTGGGAGACAAGATCCAGCACATTCGTGAGAAACCTCAGGCACAGCGCTGAACCTGAGACCAAGGTCAAGAGGGCCGGGCCAGGCTAAGGCCATGCCATACCCGTTTACCTCTCCTCCGTCTCCCCCCTGAACAGCATCGCCTTACCTCCAAGCCTCGGCAGGCCCTTCTGTTAACAGCCTTTGCTGCTGATGCCTCCTCCTCCTCCTTCCAGATGCCCAGCACCTAGTCTGAGCCTGTCTAGGCCGCTGGGAACTCAAATCCAGGTGAGGCTCCGCCTACCGGTCTAGCTTCCGGTGCCAAGTGCCCTCTAACACTCCCAGGTTTCCTGGCGAAGCTCGACAGGGTCCTCGGCCTCCAYAGACTTTGGGCATCTCTACCCTGGACAGGAAGAGCTGCCCCGTGGGAGGCTGGGATCCCCGCTGTCTCTGAGCTTCAGAGACCCTTTCAGGCGGTGGGGCGGCATGCTGCCACGCCCACGCGCGCACACACCTGCAAACTGCCAGCCCTTTGTGGCTTCTCCAGCTCCTTCTGAGCCATATCCTGTCTACAGCACAATACAAACCAGCCACAGGCTGGATGCAGGAGGGCTCCGGGGCTGTGGGTGGGGTTCTCAAAATGTCCCGCTGGACTAAGGTGGAATCAGAGTGGCCAGAGGGCGAGGGGACAGGAACTGGAGCTTTTCTGGCTTGGGACGCGTGGTGGCAGCTGCCCCAGGTATCTTGGGAGGGTGCCAAGAGGAGAAGTCCAGGCAAGCTCCACCCTGCAATGGAGAGAGAGAGGCCCTGTGCATGTGCTTCCCACAGATCCTGCCACCCACCTCTTTTTCAACATTCCTGCAATCGGGCATCAGTATCGGGGGCGGGGAATGTGTGTGGGTCTTTCTGGTGCACACCCAGCTCCCAGCATAGACCTGCTGACTGAGCCATACTTCCCTGAGGAAGCCAATCCGAGTCAACCCTCTGAACAGGGGGTATGAAGCGCTGTTGTCAACCCTCTGAACATGGGTATGAAGGCCCATGGGGTTGTCAACTCAGTGGGATTTACCTCAGAAACCCCCGCCACCACCGTAAGTCCATTGTGTTTCGATGCCCCTGCTTTTCATGTCTGTGAACCCCAGCAGTTACCAGAGCAGGTCCAGAGTAGAGTCTGGTCTAGAGGAAAGATGCATGGCTAGTGAGCAGATAAGAAAAAAAGATGGTGGGCTGGAGAGAAGGCGCCGCGGTTAGGAGCACTGACTGCTCTTCCAGAGGTCCTGAGTTCAAKTCCCAGCAACCACATGGTAGCTCACAACTATCTGTAATGGGATCCGATGCCCTCTTCTGGTGTGTCTGAAGACAGCGACAGTGTACTCGTATACATAAATAAATAAATCTTTTAAAAAAAGGAAAGATGAACTGATAGGTGGATGGACAACTGGACCAKRGGATGGGTCCCATCACATGTTTGTGGAGAGCCTACTGCCTGYTCAGAGCTGCAGGGATAAATTAATTAAGCATAAATCAATAAGCGAYACATATGAAATCTATCCCAAGCTATAGTAAGAATAATGGGGGGGGGGAATATGGTGAGGGGAGTTGGTAAAAGAGCGGGGCTCGATTCTCAATGAGAAATGATGCTTGAGTGTAAGGAGGTAGCCTTTGGGGTACCTAGAGCAGAGCATCCTAGTAGATGAAAGAGGCGGTGCAAAGGCCCTGGGGCTGGTGGTCCTGACTTACGGGGTGAGGAGGAGGTTGCTCACTGCTGTGCAGCTGAATGAAGGGACAAAGGCAGAGACAAGGCCACAGAGGAGAAGGATATCAACAGGGAGCACCAGTTTCCTGACTGTCTGGGGGCAACAGCTCTGCACAGTCCCTGCTGGGACTCTCAGTCCTCCCATAGCCCCTTCCACAGGCGAACTCCAGGCTACAGGGTGGACAAGCACACTTGCTCTGCCCAGCACAAGCTGACTCTCTAGAGCTGAGCAGATGGGGGTGGGGAGGAGCTAAGGAAGATGAATGTCAAAGAGAGGGCCCACAGGAAAAGCTTGACDACAGTTCCCCATGGCCCCAGAGTCACCGTCTGCCCTGATAAGGACACAGGGGAGTCCCGGTGATTTCCTGTATGCCCACCAGTGACTCCCTAACTGGTGACCCACACTTCCCATCCTCCCCTGTGTCACCAGGGGCCCCCCCGGCATGTGATATAACTACCAGTCTGTCACCTAATAGCAAGGACTGGTGCTAGAATCCCAGTCTTGAGCCCACTTTTGCTGGGTTACCTTGGAAAGGTGGCTTAACCTCTCTGTGCCTCAGGTCATCTATCAAATGGGGACACCCCCCCCCTTCTTTTGCCCTGCTTGGCCTCCCAAAATAGCAAGAGTTGGAAAGTTTGGTGTGCCCTGGCAGTGTGGGCACTGTAGAGCACTTGGGAGTTTGGCGTAGTCTCCAGGTGACCCAGACCATCCCCTAAGATAGTGAGTTAAGGAAATGAAATGTAACAAGAGCCAGTCTAAGTCTCAGACCTGCCAGGTAGATTGTAACCACCATGATCCAGACAATCAGCCGCAGCAGTCAAATGCAAACTGTGAGTCTCACTGACTCCTCTCTCATCCTGGAGGGAGCAACTACCTGGCCCTGAGGGGGAGGGGCCTCCTCAGCAAGTCAGGCCCTGGAACAGGCTGGAAGCCACGTCCAGGCAGCTGAACTCCAGAATCAGGCCCATAACCACCCGTCACTGACAACAGAGGAAGGAATACAGATCCCTTCCCTTCCTGGGTCCCCGGCGAGGTGAGAGAGTCCCCAGGTCCGTACCTCACGCTTTCCACGTTCCCTCTCAGAGCTGGTGGAGCCCAYGAGGTCAGGGGGTGAGCCCCCCGTCTCTGAGGAAAGCTGTCCTTGATCTCATCTTGGACCTTGGGAAGGTGTTGGCTTCACCCAAGGTGACAGGCGTGAACTCAAGCAGGGCTTCTGACTTGGGCCATTTTTTCCCTAGTTCCTCTATTTATCCACTGAGCTAATATTTGCCTAGTAAGTACTAGGTGCCCGGGCCTCTCTGGTTCAGAAAACAAACACCCTGTGGGGCAAGCAGTAGAAATGATGTGGGGGTGGGGTGCGGTAGGGGGTGGGGGTGGGGATGCTGGATCAGACTGCCCGAAGCCCGGGGGGGGGGGGGTGGGGGTGGGGATGCTGGATCAGACTGCCCGAAGCCCAGCCCCACCTGCTGTTCAGTCAGCTCCCTCAGCCTCAGTGTGTGCACAGCAGGTGTTAAGGGCACCTATCCAGGGTGTGAGGACTCCCTGGGAAAACACTCAATCCCTCTCAATGGCTGACACAAGTTTAAATGCCCCATAAATGCTCCTCATGCCCAGTGCAGAGAAGACAGAGAAGGCAATCCTCCCTGTGTTCAGTGCTGTTCTTGCTACTAAATGGAGGTGGTCCCCACTGCTTCCAGTGACAAGGACTGTCTCCCTACGGCCACCCCGGGCAGAAGTCATTCTTCACGGCAGTATGGGTGTGTGARCCCATGGCTCTAGAGCCCAGCCCTGGCAGCATGCCAGGCTGCCTGACCGTGCTCTGCAGAAAAGATGGGTAGCTGTTGGCACTGCCCAGTCCTTGGTGAGTTCATGGTAAGCCGGGTGTGATGACAATCATCCCAGCAAGCGCCTCGGGGAAGAAGGTGGAGGGTTCAAGGCCACCCCGGGCTGTGCTGACCCTGACTCAGCTACGTCCTCCGTGAGTTCATTCGCAGTGGCTTTGTGCCCTTTGGTTGAGGTCAAGTCTGGGATCTAGGTTCCTCTGTACAGAGTCATCCACCTGTGCCCAATCTAGAGCCAGGAACATCCCACCCTCCCCCATCGCGGTCTGAGCGTTTGCCACCCAGTAGCATTTCAGTGGTTCGCAGCTGGAGCCTTTCTCTGACCCAAAGTCAGTAGGGGACATTGAGAGGTCTCTCCTGATGTGTCTTCTAGTGAGTCACGTGAGGAGATGGAGTGTGTGTGTGTGGGGGGGGGAGGGTGCTGCTGGAAGACACACCCATGCCAGCAGCCAGCAGATCCAAGGGTAATATCTGTCCTCRTTTCGCAGGCAGGAGAGATGCCACCGTGAATCGACACGATCGGAGCCACATCCTCAGTGTTCCGTGACACAGCTCTTCTGCAGGTTGGCCCTGTGTCTTGAGGTGACTGAGTCACATTTGCAGCCCTCACCCTCACCTCAGCCTGGAATTGGCATTCACCATGAGCCCACTAGACAGACACAGGAAACTGGGGGAAACCAAATGTCACATCTGGGCCCCCCAGCAGAAAAGCAGAGAAGGGGTTAGCCCCAAAGAAGGGCTCCACCCACACAGGGGACCGACCCACTTCCCATCCTTCCTCGGCCAGGGAAACTCCACCTGTCCTCTCCCCTTAACTGCCCTGCGTAGGAAGTTAGCTCTTTCCCTGACACCCCCTGAAGTCCCACATCCTTTTACCTGAAAGAACATTCAGCACCTCGGAGCCCCTGTGTGTTCAGGTCCCATCCAAACACGGAGTCTCAGGCTGCATTAGGATTGTATCCAGAGCTGGGCAGTGGTGGCTCATGCCTTTAATCCCAGCACTTGGGAGGCAGACGCAGGCAGATTTCTGAATTCGAGGCCAGCCTGGTCTACAGAGTGAGTTCCAGGACAGCCAGGGCTACACAGAGAAACCCTGTCTCGAA
>BDUI01011062.1:19803-31431 GCA_002335545.1 Apodemus speciosus
AAAAAAAAAAAAAAAAAAAAAAAAAAAAACTCCTCTAACCAACACAACAATATTTACAGATCACATAAACCTCAAAAAAAACATCTAAAAGGCAGGCCATAACCAGAAGCCAAGGCTTTCTCCTTTGCCAGTACATCTTACCTTCCTTAGTGTGCCAAAAGGTTTTCTTACTGCCTGCCCTTAACCATGTATGAGTCTGCATGTGTTCATCTGCAGCTTTTGACCTCATGGGATTCACCGAGGATGTCAGGATCTGGGGATAAATTTAGTGTTGTTGGTTCATAGAAGTAAAATCTGCTGACTAATGCTAGTGGTCCTTGTGGGACAGGCTGGGTTCATAGAGACCCATCAGGAGGCTCAGGTATGGTCCTTGCACATGCTTTGGGGCCTCGTGAATCCTCATGGAGTTCCTAGCATCTTCATAGTGTGAGTGTATTCTGATACAACCCTGGTCCATTAACATCTCATCTGAATGTATTCAGCGTGTTATGGATCTAGTCCTCTGTCCTTCCCAGACAGGACTCCACCTCACATGCTCAGCTGTGGGTTTCCCGTTTAATGAAATAGCTGATGGGCTGGGCTGTATTCCAGTAGTATGCTTACCAGTTGAGTTCCCAGACATGGACGGATGGACACACACACACACACACACACACACACACACACACACACATTGACACACACTCACACACAGATACACACTCACCTATACTCACGTACACAGACACTCACACACAGAGACACACAGACACATACCACAACACACTGACACACAGGCACACTCACACCACATGCACATACACAGACACTCCCCACAGACAGACAGACAGACAGACACACACACACACACACACACACACACACACACACACACACACAAAGCATCTATATATACTGCTTCGGGCTGGAGACATGGCTCAGCAGTTAAAAGTATTTGCTGCTTTTTCCAGAGGACTGAATTTTCCACAGTCCTCACAATTGAGGACCCAATGACTTTGGCTTCCTCAGACACCTGCAGCAGCATCCACACACCCCTACACAGACACACACATCGACACATACACATAATTTAGAACAACTTAAAAATCCTGAAGACAAAAGGCAAAGATAGCTTCTGAGCTGTGAAGGGATGAATTCCCACCCAGCAAAGTGTGATGACGAGGGCTCTTCATGAATGAGCACGGATCAATAGTGATTAAGCAGGCCTGGTTAGCATCTGGCTTAAATTCTTTCAGGCTTTGTTCTACGACAATATATCATTTCTCCCCTAAAATTGGAATTCTGCTTCCTATGTTGTTTATGGCCAGGTTTTATTGAATTTTTCTGTTTACAAAGATAATATACATCTTATGGAGAACACAGAGGAGCTAGAAGGGAAAAAAAGGCAAATGAACTAAAAATGACGCCAAAGACTGTTTGGGAGAATTTATGTGGAAGGAAATTTCAGTAGGTGGAGTGACTAATGGAGAAAGAACGGAAGAAGGAACCACACAGTCCTGTGGGAGCGCCCACTTAGCTGTGGAGCACAGAGTTAACATCAGTACTACTGAAGCACTTAGTTAAAGTCAGTACTGTTAGAGCACACAGTTCATGTTAGTTCTGTTGAAGTAGCCATATGTCAGTACTGTCAGAATTCTCAGTTAATGCCAGAAGTGTTGGAGCTCCCAGTTAATGCCAGTACTAGTGGAATAACCAGTTAATGCTGGTACTGTGTAGAGCACTCTGCTAGTACTATGAGAACACTTCCTTCGTCTCAGTATTACATATGCATAGTGTGGTGGTTTGAATATGCTTGGCCCAGGGAGTGGGACTATTAGGAGGTTTGGCCTTGTTGGAGTGGGTGTGGCCTTGTTGGAGTGGGTGTGGCCTTGTCGGAGGAAGTATGTCATTCTTGGGGTGGGCTTTGGGGCTCCTTCTCTCAAGCTCTGTCTAGGGCAGTAGAAAGCTTCCTCCTGGCTGCCTGCAGAAGAGAGTCTTCTCCTGGCTGCCATGAGATCAAGATGTAGAATTCTCAGTTCTTCTAGCACTATGTCTGCCTGCATGCTGCCATGCTTCTTGTCATAGTGATAGTGGACTAAACCTCTGAAACTGGAAGTCAGCCCGAATCAAATGTGTTCCTTTGCAAGAGTTGCTTGGTTGTGGTGTCTCTTTGTGGCCATGAAACCCTGACTAAGATACATGTACACGGTCTTCATCACTTTTCTATTGCTGTGATGAAAACAGCATGACCAAGGCAACTATAAAATACTCCTTTAGTTGGGCTCATGTTACAGAGCATTGGGGTCCATGATGACAGAGCAAAAGTATGGTGGCAGGAACAGCTGAGAACTTAAATCTCAAGCTACAAATAGGAGGTAGGAGGTAGGTAGCAGAGAGAGGGGAGGTGGGGAGGGAAGGAGGGAGAGAGAATGCATAGTACACTGGGTTTGGCATGGACTTTTGAAACCTGAAAGCCCATTCCCATTAACATACCTCCTCCAACAAGGACACACCTCCTAATACTTCCCAAACAGTTCCACCAACTGGGAAGCAAATATTTAAACATACATTCATAGGAGGGCCATTCTCATTCAAACTACTATACACAAATAAACACATGTGCATAAAAAATGCCAGGGGTCTTAGAACTGGTAGAAAAGGCCATTATAATAAGCAGAAAAAAAATCAATGAAAAATTTTTAAAGTGCACATGAATTAAATGCATTTAATTCAAAAGTGTGTTTTAGCATCATCAGGATGACTATCTGTTATTTATTACTTCACCATTGTCCCACAGAACACATATTTTAAATATAAAGACATTTTTACTACACAACAGAGCTTCCTTTAGAAGTGGAGAGATACTCTTTCTAGTCCAGGCTGTGGTTGGCAATGGTGGGTATCCATAATGCACTGAGGACTTTGCCTTTTTGTAATTCCTCAAGAATCTTCTGTCAGGGTTCGAATGAGGGTTTTGGTTTTCTGCTTGCTGCATGGTTACTGGCTGGGTCTGGAGGTGTGGCTGGGCTGGCTTACAGAATTGGACTCTGTCCTATCTGCTCGCACCCTGGCACAGAAGGGTCCCTGTGACCTGGAAGCAAAGAAGAGGTTTGCAAGGCCTTAATTCTGGGTTCTTATCTTCCTCTGTCCTACTTTTCACCTGCTCTGCTCTGAATCCATAAGATCAGTTTGGGGGCATCATCTGCCTTTGCATGTGTGCGTGACTGCAAGGGAAAACAGAAAAGAGGCAAGAAATGGGAAAAAATCTAAGCAACCAGTTGTTAGCTAAAGACTCCGTTTTATCCTGGGATACTAAACCATTCCTGCTTCAAAAACCTCGGGGCCATTTCACCTTGTCAAAAGCCTTTATTTTGCTTGGCATAGATCTGGACTGATGAGTAATTAGTTTGTGTATATTTCCACTCACGTAAAAGAGTTAATTTTTCTAACCCCTTTGAGAAAAGTTCTGTTCTCCACTTCAGTATGTTGACCTTTTAACTTGTTTCTTTCCACCCTTCCTCTTGTGCGAGGTGAGTGATTCATCCTTGACTCAGTTCTGATCACCTAACTCTATCATGGCCACATGCATCTGTGGATGTCCTTGTGTCCTTATCTTCTATAGCTGGGTGGATATTGTTCCTTTTCCTCTTTAAAGTTATTATAATTCCCCCTTTATTTCCAGTGGCTCTGGTTTGCAGTTTAAATTTTATTATGTCTTGGCAAGTAAATATTATCTTAAAATTTCTGTTTTAAGTTAGTAGGTCTTGGGGTTCACAAGAGTTTAAGTAAACTCTCACCAATAATGTGTCCACCCCTCACTTACAATGTGTCCACACTTAAGTGGAAGTGTAGGGGATCACAGCCCGGAAACCGTCATGTAACATCTTCACCCAGGGAAGTTTTCACACAAGCCTATTTCCTTATTCACAGGCACCTCTGATCCACTGTTCCCAGAGATGCTTCTGCCTGTCTCTCCATTAACCTCATGCTTTCTTCCTTTCTCTGGTAAATATTTTATTTTTATCTTATGTGTATGAGTGTTTTGTCTGGATCCCCTGGAACCAGGGTAAATGGTTATGAGTTACCATGTGGTTGCTGGGAATCTAACTAGGGGCTTCTGAAGGAGCAGCTAGTGCTCTTAACCACTGAGTCATCTACCAAGCTAGACTCTCCCCTCCAACGTGTTGGGCACTGACCTGTGGGGTCTACTTCTCAGCGGGGCTTCATGCTTCCACTGATGCGTCTTAGGTATTTCTCTGTTTACTATCTTCAGGTTATACTTTGAAGGTGTTCTATTGTTCATCTACAATGGCTTTTATTATTTACACAAAATTTTCTTATTTCTATCTACGCTGTGTTTTCTAGAATCTGTATGAGGACTACTGTTTCTATCACAAACACGTGGAGATGGCACTGTTTTTATGTCTTCTACACTCAAGATTGGGGGATTTTCCTAGGCATCCCTCTCCTTTATTATTAATAATGCCTGGGGTTGAATTCTTGCCATTCAATTTCCAATTTGTGATTGTTTGTGTTTGTGTGTGTGTGTGTGTGTGTGTGTGTGTGTGTGTGCGCGCGCGCGCGCGCGTTGCATTTTATGACTACACTTAGCAGAGCTGTTTGGTCTCTTGCCTACCATGTATATTCTGATGTGTGTAATTATTGGGCTCCCAGGTAGCTCACCTATGGTAGAACATGCAGCCTGGGCTGAAATCTGCCAGACTCACCATGCACCAGAATTACCGAGGCTCCTCTAGGCACTTCAGCTGGCAATGTCCAGGCAGAAAAGCTGATGGGAGCCTCTCATGATGTCTYTGCTTGTTCCTTTACCTCTACCTTCTAGAACTAGGTCTCACTGTTGGCTACTTTCCTGGTTGGTTGGTCTGAGCCTGGACACCTGTCCACAATTTTGTGGCTGAGCAGTGGCTCTCAGCACAGCTGTATCTCCTGGAGCCCAGCCATCCCTTGTTGGCAATCTGGATCAGGCACTGTTGGGTTTGGCTTCATTTTGTTCTTCTGGCATGGTTATTAGAGATCAAGCATTCGCTTGCTTTCCTACTGATCAGGTGACTTCTGCACTGTGTGTTATGGGAGAGGCAGGAGGTGTCCTTAGGTGAGAATCACTGGCAACAATGCACTGCTCTCATGTTTAAGAAATGGAACAGGGCTGGAAAGATGGCTCAGCAGTTAAGAGCTCTGATTGCTCTTCCAAACGTCCTGAGTTCAAATCCCAGCAACCACATGGTGGCTCACATACATCTATAATGGGATCTAATGCCCTCTTCTGGTGTGTCTGGAGACAGCTACAGGGTACTCATATGCATAAAATAAATAAAATCTTATACAAAGGAAATGAAATGCAATCTTTTCTGAAACCATCATTGACTTCTTGCCTTTACGTCCAAAAGAGGTTTTCTACTTGTGGGGAATCAAACGACCCTTTTACAGGGGTCGCATATCAGATATCCTACATATCAGATATTTATGTTACAGTTTATAACTGTATCAAAGTTACAGTTATGAAGTAGCAATGAAATAGTTCTATAGTTGGGGGGGTCAGCACAACACGAGGAACTGTATTAAAGGGTTGCAGCATTAGGAAGGTTGAGGACCTCTGCTTATGATGAAGCAAACTGTGTTCCACAGCTTGTAGGATACCAAGGAAGTGCTCTGTCTTAGTCAGGGTTTGTATTCCTGAATAAAACATCATGACCAATGAGCAAGTTGGGGAGGAAAGGGTTTATTCGGCTTACACTTCCGCATTGCTGTTCATCACCAGAGGAAGTCAGGACCTCAAGCATATCTGGAAGCAGGAGCTGATGCAGAGGCCATGGAGGGATGTTACTTACTGGCTTGTTTCCCCTGGCTTGCTCAGCTTACTTTCTTATAGAACTCAGGACTACCAGCCCAGGGATGGCACCACCCACAATGGGTCCTCTGACCCTTAATCACTAATTGAGAAAGTGCCCCACAGCTGGATCTCATGGAGGCATTTTCTTAATGGAAGCTCCTTTCCTTATGATAACTCCAGCTTGTGTCAAGTTGACACATATAACCAGCCAGTACATGCTCTTTAAATTTTAAATTTTTTGTCTAAGAGAGAAAAGTCTCCTAGATCTACATCAATCAAAGTTACCCAATGTCTTCTCCACAAGACCATGTTATAATTGAATGTAGCTTGGGAGTAGGTTCGCCTTCTAGAATGTTCAATGTTATCTACCAGCCTCTGGCTGCCACCTGTTCCCTGGGTCTTCACACATAGCTATCTTGGCTTCTTTGAGTGGCACCTGTCACTCAGCCATGCTCACTGTCTTTACCGAGTTATTTGTCGTAACTGCCTTACCCCCACTGCCCCAACCAGAAACCTGAGGCTTGTCTGTGAGCTGTCACACWAAATGGCCCGTGTGGTGCTTTCTAGCTGCATCACGATCCTAATTTTGGCAGCAGTGAACGTCCTTCCTGGCTGTGGGTGCCTTGCAGCAGGCTCTGCACTCTGAAGAAACAGCGCCTCATGAGGAGGGGTCCTGCTCCACTCCACCCTCCACACAGCCACCCTGAGCTCAGTTCCTATTTAACATAACCTTCCACATCACAATCTAAGTACTGTCATGAGAACTACAGGGGCAGAGCAGCCAGACCTCAAGCTGGACACCCTGCAGCTAATCACTCATTTCTGCTGAGCTTCTGACCCCTCCGCATCTGAATGCTGTGACTCTCTGTTGGAGCCTCACCTCATCCCTGAGCATAAATGGAGCTGTGACAGGGATGACACTCATGCCTACCTGTGACCATCTTCTTCCATGTCACCTCAACTCAGAAGCAAACTTATGTGGACTGTTAAGTTGTCCCAGTGTCCAGCACCAGCGGGACACTAAGTGATTTCTGGCTAGGATTGACTCACTTTGTGGCCACACTTTCTGATCACACCTAGTTTACTGCAAGAATCTGACAGTCATCACAGTTTTAACAAATGTTCCTCTGCCCTTGAGTACAACTTTAAGAAGATGCCCTTTCCAGTACTGTCTGCTGGATGCCAGTGGCCTCTCCCTTCTCTGCGCCTGAGTTGTGCAGCAATTTCCCCTGGGATTATAAACTTCCAACTTGTAGGAAGGCTTGTTAAGATGCAGGATATTAAAAGAGGAGGTAAAACAAAAGCCAATATGTTCTAAGGGGGAGTAAAACATTCTATCTTGCAGAGGTGCTCCTCAAACACAGGAAGCAAACAACTCGAAAGCTTCAGGAAGTCCCTGAAACTGACCAGATTCACAAGGCCCCTCCCTCCTTAAGATGACATAAGCACCAAGAACTTCAGGGAAGGTTGTTCTCAGATCATCTGAGCTGCCTGGAAGAGGCTCAGACCAGCTGAACAATCTGGAAAGGGCACTCTATAACCTGTTGATCCTCATAAAGGCTATGCAGTGTGCTTCAGGGTTCCAGATTTCATGAGCTGTCACCTGAGCTTGGGTGGGCTTTTGATGATGTAGCTGTCTAAATGACTTCTGTCCTCACCTATATTCCTGTAAGTAACACAGTTTAAATGTATTGGTTCACAAACTTAGCCTTTGGTGGTATCCATACTTTAGTTTATTGTCAGTTCCCTATCTGAGGTAAATAGGCATTTGTTCACCTCTCCTCAGGAAGAGTGTCACACAACAAGCTGTATGCTGAAGCAGACTTACAGCAATAGTCAGAGAGCCAAGGAGAGAGTGGGGTGCTTGCTCCCCTTTTGGAAGCTTGGCATCAGTTAGTGAGAARCAAGGGCTCCTCTAACCCGTGTTCGTGTGGTGGGACTGGGCACTCACTCTGCCAGGTGCTGTTTTCTTTTCTGTCGGCTACATGAGATGCATTTCTCAGTGTGAGTCAGGTGAGTGGAGCCTCCTGTTTGGACTCTTTTTCCAGCCCTGCCTATTCAGGTATGGTTTCTTGGCTGTGACTGGTAGATTTCAGATCTCCACGTTGGATGTGGGAATCCCTGACCAGCCCCCTGAGGTCACAGCGGATCAAAACGACCTGGTCATAGTTTTATTTCTTCCAGAACTGGCCCCTGGAGTGGCCCCTGAAAGGAACCTTGCTGATGGCCTCTGACTGTGTCCATCTCCCGTCCCCTGACTGAGCTGCTTCAGTTAAGGTGTGAGACTTGGGAAGGAGAAGGAGTCTTTCATTCAACTCCATTAATGCACAGAACAGGCAGGCTTGCAAAGTCTAAAACCGTCATCACAAGAGCCTTACAGAAAAGCTAAACTTAATTACAACAAAGTACCAAATGCCTCTTTCAAGTTTTACTACTATTCAAACATCTTTAATTAATGCTGTTGGGGGAGGATAACGGATACTGAAGGTTTTTTTTTTTTAATTCAGGAGTAATTTATACAAAACTGCTAATATCCCCAGGCTGGTGATCACAACGTCCTAATGGCTATTGACCCAGCTCTGCCCTGGAGTGACTTAATCCAGAAGGGACTCAGCCTGCTTCCTATCTCCAGAACCTCAAAGGTCAATGCCATTGGCTTTGTTTGAGGACAAAAGTCAGACCCAGATGGCCCTAGAGCTTAGGTTCAGAAAATTAATAGTGTAATTAATGGAAATCATTATTAAACCACACAATTAACATCTGAAAGCAAGCTCTGCCTTTCTGTGCAGCTCCTGGTTGTGCTAATAGATGGGATTCTAGAATGTTCATTAAGTTTCTACTATGGCTGTAACTACCCAAGCGAGGTTAGAGACCCCCACTGTGATTTCCTAAAGGGTGAGTGGGAAGGCAGTCAAAGAGGATATGCCAGGAGGGCTCCTGGGACCACCAGGTCCAAGGAGAGACCCTGCCTTGAGGGAATAAGACAGAGCAGTGACAGAGCTAAAACTACGCACCATCCTCTGGTTTCCATGTGTGCATAGGCACAGGTATTCATGCACACAGATGTGTACACCCAATATACCACATACACATACCACATACAAATATACATGATGACAGTGATATGATGATGATGATGATGATGATGATAAATTCATAATAGTCTTCTATTCAGTTTTCCTGATACATAGGTCAGGCAAGCAAAGTTTAGAGTCATCATTGTTATGATCAAGGACACCTTTGCCAGTTGCAGCACTGTAACACTTCTGTAAAGAAATGCATTCTCAGGGATAATAAAAAACAACTTAAAGGCATGTGTTTATTGATGCTTGCATCCTCAGAGAAAACAAAGCACACCAGGACATGTCAGGCAACCTTCGGTGGTTAAATAAATGCCGGTGTACCGTGTAGTCCAATACCACGTGTTTAGGAAGCATGGCAGAGTGTGCGTGGTACAATCTGACGGGGCGGGCAGAAAGAGAAATGACCAGAGACTGTTCAGATGGGAACGAGGCATCGGGGAAGCTGCCTCTACCTGCTGTTGTGCGATGTGTATGTAGACGGAAGGCAGAGCTTGTGTGGATGAGAAATAGCAGCTCGTGGCCATTGGGGAGAGTCTGGTTTGAGAAGGGAGAAGTAACAGAGAGCCAGCCAGTGGAAAGGATGGGGCAAGGCAGGCCATTCAAGGCTACCAGCTTGGGACTGCCCCACAGATGACAGGCAGGGTCACAGAAGAGAGATAGGTAAATGAAACAAGGATTAGTGGCAAAAATATCAAACTCGGCCTTGTCTATGAATTTATTAATTGTTCTTTGCGTCTTACCAGGAGGATGGAAGAAACCATTGATTTTCCTATTTGCTTGTAAATGATTCAGATATAGCTAAGTAGTTTTGGACATGTGGTCACACTCCATGACTATGGAAGGACTGAGCAGCAAGTGAGAAATGGGGTAACTCATGCCCACTGAATGATAATGGCATGTTATCTGACCCCTGTATGGTTCAAAACATAGAAGACCAAGCAAAAACCACTGGCATCCTTATAAAGAAACTACAGAGAGCTTTCAACATCCACCACTTATCATTTTAAAAATCTCTGCATTCCTGAGACATTCCCAACAAAAGGAATGATGAAATTTGGGAAGGAAACTATTAGAAATGAACTTAAATGAATGGCTCATGCATCAGATGGATTCATGCCCCAAAACATAGCATGCTTTCCCCAAACTGAATCTGTAAGTGTGCATTAATTCAGACAAAAGTCTCAATATGCTATTCTAATGAATTTTGGGAAAATAGATGCTCAATTTAATTAGAAAAGTGAAGAGGCAAGGGGATGAATATTCTGAGTAGATATCAAGATTTTGCAGAGTGGATCCTGCTTGACAAAGAAGAGATGAACGGAGCAGAATAGAGGATAGGGGCCCCTCAGAAGGCAAGGCTTGCTCCAGGCAGACCCCTTGATGTTGCGGAATGGGAGCGGTGCATGTATTGACTGCTTAAGGGAAGGAGCTTCTGTGTGGGTATGTGCATGAGAAACAGCATATAAACATGCAGTGGCACCCCCATACACTAATATGCAGTGCCATCCCATGCATGTCTTTGTTTTGTTTCTGACTGAGATAAAACACCCTCAAGAAAAAAGCAATCTAGGCAGTAGAGTTCACTTTAGTCCATAACTGCAGGAAGGTCAAGCCGGCAGAAACTTGAAGCGGCTGATCACATCAGCCACAGCCCAGAGGGGAGTGAATGCTTGCACACTACAGGCCAGCAAGCTTCTCCACTCCACAGCCTAGGGGTCCAAACCAATGACTGCTGATGCTGGCTTTCAAGCTGGCTCCTCCCACATCAATCAAGGCACATAAGACAATCCCACATAGACATGCCCACAAGTTAACTTAATCTAAGCAACCCCTCACTGAGATTATCTTCCAAGGCTGTCCTTGCCTTAGCAGGCTAATGATTACACTACATCACAGACTCCCTACTTGTCTGTATACTTTAAGGTATCACCTTCTACCTACCAGGTGTCCCCAAAGTCTAGTATTTACTTCATAATATAAAATATAATTCAATTTTTAAATGTCACAAAGCCCATAGAAATTCTGACACTTTGAAAGTCTGGTACTCTCCATGTTAATGTGTCATGACTGTGAACCTGTATGGTATGTCATGTGTAAACATGCAAGGGGCTCCACGCATTCATGTACCATGTTCTTTATGTATGTGTAGAATCAGCAACATCCTCATGATGATATGTTTAAGCCCTTTTGCGTGTGCACAGATATCAAATCCAGGCTGATTAAATGCTAACCAAAACATAATGGTAATTTGGAAAACTATCTCAGAGAATCCTTTTATGACATCAGAGTAGGATAAGTTCCTTGTCCTACAAGGTGCAATTAACAGTAGCCACAAAGCAAATGCTTGATGAGTTTGGATGCCATTAAACTAAAAAGGCTTATGGACAGAAGATACCAAGAAGAAAGGGAAAACACAGATTTCTGGCATAAAGTAGTCTGTAAAGTCTAACGCTGGAAGAGGTCACAYCTGAACACGAAGAAAGGGAACTGTAAAATTATGGAGGATGCAAACACGTGTGGTTAACATGGACCAAGTGTGTGATGGGCAATCCAGAGAGAATAAGGAAGAACGTGGGAGCTGAGAGCAGAGAGCTCCTATGCATTAAAAGTTAGTGTCAGTTCCCAGCACTTGGGAGGCAGAGGCAGGCGGATTTCTGAGTTCTGAGGCCAGCCTGGTCTACAGAGTGAGTTCCAGGACAGCCAGGACTACACAGA